>JAMWET010003726.1:137500-165000 GCA_024036415.1 Prochilodus magdalenae | reverse complement strand
TGAAGGTAGGACGTATGGCGTATACTGTAACGCATGCTAGGAGGGGACGGCGGCCCTCTCTTCGTGTCCTTGCCCTCTTTATTCCGGCGCTAATTGTGTTTATACCGTGTGTTTATGTAGATATGTAGGAGGCTGTGTGTTTGTGTATGGGTACATGAGCATGTAGAGTTATGTATTTGCCTTTGTGTGCCAAGTTATCTTCTGGGTTGTTTATCTTTGGTGTTGTTTTGATATACCAACTGAGGGTGGAGGCCTGGATTCGAGGGAGGTGGACTGCTGGGAGAGCATTTGTTATTCATATCTATACTCTTACTCTGCATATGCTTTCTGTTTAGTAATGAAAGTAAATGTTTAAGGATTCGGAGTGAGCCGTTCGTGTGAGGAAGCCTACCAACATTCCAGAGATGAAGAGATGGGCATGGAAGAATGGGCTACGATTCCTCCCAATCCGACGTGCAGGACTGATCAACAGACAGTTACCGGAAATGTTTATTTATCTGTGGCTCGGATATACAGATATGTAGTACTGGATCACGTCATGACCTAGTACTCTATTTATGACTCGTTGTCTTAAATGGGTTCTCTAGATCTACTTTATCTAGGACTAAAGTAAGTCCCCTGTGACTGAAGCCTACCTAATATTGAGTAATCCCTCCACCCACACCCAGCACCACCAATAACAGCTGTGATTAGATTTGACATGGACTGGACAAGTTACTGGCTGTAGCCACTTCAGTGTTCAGACACTCTTTGGTGGGCCAGATTTGGTGGAGGCCTTCCCGGCACAATTCCGAGGAGAATTCCCTGTAGACTGGGATTTTAGCCACTGCTGGTAGACCCGTATGACCGTACGCTGCTTCCATACACCTGCAGATTCAGCTACTTCCTTCACACTATGGTCTTTGGCCACGCCCACATGCAGTCCCTCCTTTTAGCCAATCATTAACATCTGCTCTGGAGCCATTTTCCACACATGGAACGAGACATTCCCTGCACTGTAGCACCTCTTCCCAATCTATGGATCCCGCCACTCACACCCACAGGCCTTTATAGCCCCATCATCTTCGTGCAGCGCCATCTGTTGGAGTCTGGAGTTACTGCCACCTTAAAAGTGAGTTTAAATACCCTACAGAATGGTCTCCGACAACTAGACATCCATAACAATGACTCGGTAGATGCCGGAGTGCAATTGGCATGCGCATGCATGAATATTCCAAACAGAAACATGAAATATTGTCTGTTTTGTTTTATTTTACAGTCACCAGATGAGCAGATACATCATTTAAAAAAAGAATTAAAACTGATATTTGCTCGTCAAAAACTATTATACAATTTTTCTCCATACAGATCTTTGTACAGAATGAAACATAGGTCAAATGATGTGATAGCATCGTGATTCCGTAATAAAGACGGCAGGGGTCCGAGGATTCGCCCACGGCAGACCCATCTTTTATGCCCAATAAATATAAACGGCTTAATCATAATGTTGTTAGCCAGGCATAGTGGATAACCAGGGTACGATCTGAATGGATTTCCATAGTCATTTCAGATACATCACTGTGCCACACACACACACTCACCCACACACTCACTCACACACAAACACACGCACACAAAGCCCAACACAGAAGCAGACATGGGGCCAGGGAACAAATCACAGAGAACCAGAAAGAAGGAGCATGAAAGAGAGAAGGCAGATGTAGATAGGCTTCATTGTTCTGGATGGTACCGAGAGCGAGAGACATCGAGACAGAGAGAGAGAGAGAGAGAGAGACACAGAGAGAAAGAAAGAGAGAGAGAGAAAGAAAGAGGTGGCTATCTGATCGGAGAGCTGCAGAGAGGCACTTGACATTTGGCCTGATTCAAACAGCTTTGCTCAGGGAAGCTCCTCTGATGGAGCCTCTCTCTCTCTCTCTCTCTCTCTCTCTCTCTCTCTCGCTCGTCCGCTCTCTCTCTCTCTCTTTCTCTCTCCGAGCTCATTTTTTCCCTCGCTGGCAACCTATTGCTCTCCTTTTCAACTCATTCACTTTCCAATCCGCCTCTCTCTGTCAGCCTATCGATCAATCTCCTCTCCGCTCCTACCTCTTTTTTCTCTCCCTCTCTTTCCATCTACTTTTTGCCTCATATCACAATTGGACGGGATCAGAAGGAGCCAGCGTCCAAACGGCACAAGATGGTGGGGTGGGGGGGGCGGGGGGGCGGGGGGTGCGGCTAAAAACGATTTTTTTTTTCATCAGAAAATCACACCATTACAAACATCCATAGGAAAACAGACGGAGGAGAGAGGAAGATGCACTATATGTCCAGAGGTGTCCTCCTGATGGATATCCAGCGATCTGAAAGGTGCCAGAGAATGTAAAGATGTATCCACACCGTGACGGTGTCAGGAGAGTTCAGAACATAGAACCCACATACCGAGAACCTCAAACACGGCTGTTCCTCCTTCAAATCCAAATCCTGCATTCCCAAAAGAGGATGGGAAAACAGTTTCGGAAAAGACTCATTAATATTCACACCCCCAACATTCACATACAACCACAACCAAAATGGTGGACTATGTGGAGAACTCTAGCGTTCCAGGCTGGAAAGGGAATTCTTATTCCTATTCACCAGCTTCTGAATCCAACATTCCGTTCCACCTTAAATGCTGCAGCTTGTACAGCCATCGGAATGTAACTGCAGCACCATTTAAGATGGACTGGAAAATTAGCCAAACAAGCTGGAGAACCGGAACTCCAGCTCCCACATCTTTAACAGGATCCAACTTTAATCCTGCAGTCTGCACATTCCACTCCGGACAGTTTCCCAAACTTCCCTGGGCAATACAAAGACTGAAGAGAGGAGCAGCTCCACCTTTATTAGCACCACCACCCCAACAGCAGCCTGTAAGTAGCAGCCATGCTGTGTGCTTGTATCCGTGTGTGCCGGTTGGAGCAGATCATCTTAAACTGAGAGCTCCATAGTGAGGATCAACTTTAATCTACTGTGTGTTGGTGTCCAGATGGAGCCAGTAGCTAGCACAGGGAACGCTAGCGACTAGCATTAACACTAGCATTAGCTCCAAGTGACTAGCACAGCTAACTAAATAGTGTGAAGGCGGAGCTTATTTACACAGAGGCTCATTTTATTTAGTCTGTTTCCACATGATGCTTCTGTGTGAAGCTATCTGATTATCAGGGGCGGGGTCTCACTGTAAACCAGCCAATCACATACCGTGATTATTATTCATGAGCTCACCAAAAAAGGTAAGCAGTGCGTTCATTCTAGAACCAGATTATAGGGTGGAAATGGGCACAGTGTAGAACCACATCTGGGTGAACAAAGTCACAATTTTTTTTTTACCTTAAAAATTTCGTAACTACATTCTATGGGACTTTTAAGCTGCCAATCACTGTTACACACACCTAGCTTGGATTATCTCCATACGATGGAACCATGGAGCCACATCCGAGGTCACACAAGTTAGCTAGAGGGGTACAAAGTTCAGGAAGTTGTCCTCAAACTTTTGGACATATAGTGGCCGGAGCCCAACATCGGGAGGTCTCACTGGATGAGTGGGAATCGAGTACACATCCACGTCAATGTGTTGCGTTCCGAAGATGGAAATACAGCGGAAATAAACACAAATCATCACTCTTGGTGGGCACTTAATTACTTCTATCTCCCCGCCAGCGTAATCACCGGATGAAGAGGATATGATAGGAGCTGAGCCTGCGAAGGGAAGATAGCACCCGTTTTCTATCTGCTGATTGTGCTAATCAGCGTGCAATTCACTAGTGTAAACTTTGAAGGCGGCGCGGCACCAACGTAGCCGTTCTCTGAAGTCGGCCCGGATGAGTCGTGCCGTCTTTTGGCAATGCTAGCTACACCCAAATTACTTTATTACACTGGCGCAACATTAAGTCATTAAAGTTCTATTCCCCGAATTCCAGCTCTTGTATTAAATTAGGATTGATAGTGCACAGTTAATGAGGGCTAACGAGGCTTCGGGATTGATAAATCAGCATTGATTATCTAAAGTAACACTGCATAGTCTAATGATAATGCAATATGCTAATGTAGCCGAGAGTTAAGCTCCCGAGCCGCTCGCGGGAGGTTGCCACGGCGCGGTCGGCCTCACTCAGGAAGCGCGCTAGCCTCGGATCGTTCCTTATCTCATTACAGGGAAAGCTACATAAATCCACAGAAAGGGGCCACAGCGGGAATATTTGCATTATGCTCTACCTCTCTCGCCCTTTCCTCCCGCTCTCTCTCCCTCCTCACCATCTTTACCTCCCCCCTATTTGCTCCGGAGTGACTTTAATCATCACTTTAGCCAAAACACATTAAACTGGCGTGTCTGGGTAAAGTGGGGGGGGGGCACGTGCGCCCTTCATGCCACGTTCGATTTTGCCGAAGTGATGCATAGCTGGTGCATTACTTTGGAGATTAAACAGGATATGCTGAATATCAATAGAGTGAGTCTGATGGATGACTGTCCTAGCCCACAAGAAGAAGGGACGTCCGGCGGACCTCCATGGGTAGAGGGACGTACAAGCGGCTGACCCAAGCGACACTGAGACACTCACTCGCGCACACATACACTCTCGAACCAATACGTCCCTAACCGACATGAACACAACACTGCCCGACAGCACAGATATTTACTTCTCCATCCTGTATTCAAGTTAGAAAGAAGAAAAGAAAAAAAAAACAACACCAACGCTTTTTTTTTGTTCTGGAAGGATAACAGGGTTGTTTGCATACATTAAACCCAGGCCAGCGGACAATGCGATTCCCCCCAGGTTGCAGGGCGGCCGTTTACTGCATCTGAATGAATGGAGATGGATGTAAAGTGCTTGAGAGCTTTTCTGACCAGAGGGAGATGAAGGTGATGGATAGAGAACGAACTGAAGGACAGGAGAGAGGACAGCACTGGGTTCGAAGGGACGCCATTACACAAATCCACAGCAGAGAAACACAAAGAGAGGGAGGTGGGGGGAGGGAAATCTACCGACACCATCAACTGTACGTCCTTAAAATGACAGGGTTTTTTTTCGGTCCCGTTTGGCTCTCTGAGCAAAAGGAAATCACAGTCATATCAGTCCCGACCTGATCAGCGCCCTCTCGCAAGGCTCTATGGGTGAAGTTTTTCTCGTTTGTGTCTTTGTCCCCCCCTCCCACACACAATACCTTCACCCAGGCACCCAGCTCTGGCTGTTATGTGACTGCGGAGGTCCTGCGAAAACCCCCATACCCATTCCCAGGCCAATGCCCATGCCGACACCCTGCGAGAGCGATCCGTCGTAGTTGTAGTCCATTCCTTCGGTAGAGCCCATGAAGTCGTTGAGGAGAATAGACTCCACGTCACAGTCCAGGCTGCTGTGATGGATGTCCATCTCCATCTCTGGCTGCTGGAGTCGGCTCGGAGGCGGCTGGTGGTGGCCAGGTTGGTGGCTGCTGTGATAATTCGAACTCTGGGAAGGGTGGTGGTAGTACCCTTGCCAGGCTTCCGTCATGCCCTGGTGCTGATGGGCACCCGGGTAGGGCTGATGACGGGGTTGAGGCGCGGAAGCCAGGTGACATGGATCCTGGGGCACGTCCATCACGCTGGCAGGATTAGGGGGCAGGGACGTGGAGGGTATGGCACGGGGGCCGTAAAGACTGGAGGACTTGTGGTTGTAGGGTTGCAGCATGTCACTGTTGACCCGGGGAGAGATGGACGACTGTCTGTGCTGCATATGGCTGTGCATGTGGGTCGCGTTCGGGCTGGGGTCAAGCTTATGGTTGTGCTCGTGAGGTTGGCCGTAGTCATGTCCGGGGTGGTGCTTGACTGGGTGGTTGTAGTCGAGACTTGGGTGGTGCTTGCTGGAACTGTGGTTGTGATGAAGGCTTGAGGTCTGCTCGTGGTCATTGTGAAGGCCTTGATTGGGATTGGGGTTCTGGCTGTGATTGTGACCGCGGTTCTGATTGTGGCCGTGAGAGTGTACGGCACTGTTAGACTGTGACATTAGTGAATGGGATGTCCCTCCTTGCCCCACCACCATGTCCTTCCCACAGTACTGTGGCCCGCAAGCCAACAGGCTCTCCAGGGCATTGTTCTCAGAGTAAGCTCTTAGGGAGTGCTGGAAGCTGGTTGGCTTGTTTTCCTGGATGGTCTGCATAGGGGCATGGTGCCTTAGCATGCCCACTGAAGGCTGACCATAGGCAGTCCCACAGTAGGAGGTCTCGGCTTTGGGTGCCGGGCCATAATGGTACCCATTGCATTTGAGCTGCGGCGGCTGAGAGAAGCCTTCTTCCAAACTGATGGCTCCTGTGAGGTCTGCCAACTGAGGGAGCTCCACAGAAGGACAGTGTCCCCCAGTGCCCAGGGCAGGTGATTTGGTACTGGTGGGGCTCGGATACAGGTGCGGGGAAGCTGAACATGAGAGCCCTCCCTCCTCTGGTTCATCCGGCTCTGCTTCGGCCATGATGGGTGACAGGCAGCCACTCAGCGTGGATGCAGAAGAGCTGGTTCTGGAGTGAAGGTCTGTCCAGGCATCAAACTCCTCACTCCCAACGCCCATGCCCCCCTTCCCAGCTGGGCTACCATGCTCCGGGGATCCCTGTATCCCAGGCCCGGCACCCAGCCCTCTGCCCATCCCCACAGCTCTCTTGCGGCTGATACGTCCTCGACTCTTTAGATACTTGGTGCCGTTCTCCATGGAGGCAGCTCGCCGGCGGGGGCCCTTGCCCATCTTCCCACCCTCCGGGTTCAGCATCCACCACGAACTCTTGCCTGTTCCCTCATTTTGCACACGGATGAACCTGGTGTGCAGGGACAGGTTATGGCGAATGGAATTCTGTGGAGACAAAGAAGGACAAAAGCAGACTGTTATACATCAGATAGAACACTACAGCACGATGACTGAGGATAACCAGATGGGAGTTTGGGTAGAACGTTGGGAGTAATGGAATACCCAATCTAAACGGGGTGCTGTTCCCACATACTTTAGCGGAGGCTAGAATGGAGGACCTGACTCATAGATCTCTAATCCAATCAATGCCTATACCTCACTAGCCTCCTTTCCCCTACGGACTCGTATCAGACAGATTTGCCAGCACTCGGTGCTTATGTTGCAAATGGGATGGCAGCAACTGCTGTGCATACTGGATGATAAAACGGTTTACGGGAATCAAGTCCTGAGATTTCAAGCTTTCTGACAATGTGTTGCATCACCCGGCATTCCATATTGCTGGACGATTTGATTCATAAAAACCCGGAGGTGGATGACGGAGGTGCTCTGTTATTGGTACAGTGATCCAGAAAAGGCCGTCTGGTTCCTTAAAGGGCTAATAACAGTCGAAGGCTGTAAACACAGATCCACGTTCACTGCAGACCTCGATATTCCCAGGATAAAGCAAACAGCCTCAAACAGGGTTCCTAAGGGGTTCGTCCGGACATCGGCTATGGCATATAAACCTGAAGAACCATCTGAACACATGGTGAAATGTTTTTTTGGGTCCCTGAACCTTTTCAGGTTCCGTACAGAACCCTGGTTTGCCGAGAGTGCATGCTACATCACGGCACGTTTATCCATTTAGCATCTTTCAAGTAGGTATGGTGGAAACCGCCATCCGGCACTCCAGTGTCTACAGCAGTGAGGAGACGGAATACGCAGGAATCATTCGACGGCAGCTTATCATTCAGAGTGAATGCCTGTTCTGGTAAAGCCTGGCAGGCACCGAGAAAGCTGCGTGGTGCAGTGAGTGCTGCTCGGGCGGATCGATACGGCAGGCAGTCTCCTCCGCGGCGCTCGCTCTCACTCTCTCTCTGACTCACACCGCGGCCGACCGTGGCGTGCACACGTACACACACACACACACCACAGCCCGCACATCAAACCGTCGCCAAGGTTACCCAAATGAATCACACGTGGCAACATGATCGCAGACGCCCCTATCGATTGCAGGCCTTCGAATAGTAGGGGAAGCCAATGAGGGAAGCAAGCGAGTGAGAGCGAGAAGGAGAGAGAGAGCGAGAAAGAGAGAAGGCGTGATTCTGGCACGCTAAATGTGCTGGAAGAACACCAGAACAAAGAAAACAGACAGGGAGGGGAGAGGGGGCTATTTCCAACGCCAAGAGAAAGCATATTTAGATCAGAAGGACAGATGCAGTACACAAATGTGGCTCCTCAGTTTGCAGTCTATGGCAATTCGGGACAATTGAATTACCAGTCAGCGCGTCGTATGATCTGACTGTACGTGTTTGTTTTGTTAGTATGTCTCTGTTGGCATTCAGAGACGCGTTTCACCAAAGGATTTATTATGGAAAAATGATTTCTGATACATGCTCATAAAGCTGGGGGAGCATTTCTGTCAGTGGCTTGTACAGTCAATAAGAATAAATGTAAATCTGTAAGTGTAAGCAGCATGTTGCTAACGACTTCCTCTAGTAAAAATTACAAGCTGATAATTTAGTGCCATAAAATAATGTGTTGCATAAAATTTTCAAATTGCTTTGAGTGTCTGTCGGGTTGCAGGGAAATTGCGTTGCATGCAATCTGCAACACGCAACTAGTTGCATGAAAGTGTCACAGTGTAAAGGTGTGACAAAAGCATTTCTGTTACAACGTCCAATTGGGAATACTGTGGTCAGGCAGTATAATAAAACCGATGGTTCCTGGATAGTTCTGATCCTAAAATCTGATTGGCTGGGACTCGTTAAAGGCCACTGTAAAATACACATCATAGGCGCACTTATGGCCCAATCCTGGAAAGGTTGCAGCATCTAGAGGTAGCTAACGGAGAACACGTAGCTGTTAGCCCTGTTCTGTGAATGCATTAAGAATTGTGTAGTTGGTCCAGATTTGGTGGATGCCCTCTCTGGCACAGTTCCAAGGAGAATTCCCTGTAGACTGGGATTTTATCCACTGCTGGTAGACCCGTATGACCGTACGCTTCCATACACCTGCAGATTCAGCTACTTCCTTAACACTATGGTCTTTGGCCACGCCCACATGCAGTAATTCCTTTTCGCCACTCCTTTTAGGAACGAAACATTCCCTGGACTGTACCACCTCTTCCCAATCTATGGATCCCGTCACTCACACCCCTGCAGGAGCCTGAGGTTACTACCATGCAACGTGACTCGGTGAGCTTATTAACACCACTAGCATCCTCTAATAAGAACATTGGCCAGCTTCTTTGTTTGGATTTTCAGTTCCACCTTAAATGGTGCAGCAGCTGCATCCTTACATTAATAATAACTTCTACATCATTTAAGGTGGAACAGGAAGAAGCTGACTTTAAGCTTACCTGTACATATGCGCTACTCTAGAACCTTTTAAGGCAGCACCCACTAAGGCATTGCCTGGAACCACAACGCTTGGCTACTTCAAATACCACATAGCCATTAGCCTAGCTGATGCTGGTAAAGCAGGAGCTGCTGTCGGAGGAAGCCTAGCCAGCTGTAACAAGAACCGGGTGCCTGTATTGTAGCCTCTGGCCACTGGCCTAGTGCAGAGCTATGATGCTAGGTGGCTGATCAGCCATAGAAACAGGTTAGCTAATGAGTCCAGAACCGGAGACGGGAATCAAGGTCCAGAGTCAAAGTGGTCTGCTAGTGCTTATAACATTATAGTGTTAGGGGGAGAGTTGTGCTAAGTACGGCTCCAGTGCGCTATCGATCCACGATTTCAGGCTCGGATAAAAAATCCTCAATGACTTAAATTCCAGAAATGTATTCACAAGTATACATTGGGAAGTATAGAATTCCCACTGTGTTTTCCAGCTCTAATGCAAATTCCAGGCATATTCCATACATTCAATGTAAAGGCAAGCTGCCTGCTCTCCAGGAATGACCTGAAGGGATCTCTGGCAGCCATGTTCAGCTCAATAATTTATATTTGGTGTATTATTATTATTGTTGTTATTATTTCCTAGAGGTAACAGAGCAGCCGTCATCTTCTTTATCTTATTGTCCGCGCTCTGTATGTAGCAGTATAATCACCGTGTGACATTTCTGACATATCATCCGGCCTTAACAACCGGGTGATAGAGGGGCTCCATCTGACATACCTCCCCGGCTGACTGGCAGCTCAGAGCAGAGTGATGTACGTCTTTCGGTTCCAGCTAGGTCTATTTGGCTTCTTCCCTGCATGCTTGTGTGCGAGCGCTACAGGCGCCAAATCGCCCTGTTTATGATCCCGCCATAGCAGGTTCCGTGTTTTACATACGATTCAGGAAGTCTGGCTGATCCGTATCGGCCTCACCTGGTCTGCCACAACGCTGTATTCAGGCCAGGCTTATTCCTTTAGCACATTAGAGGCTTCATAACTGTCTCCCATAGCCGCACGCCAATCTCCCTGCATTATTAATATCCACAGTTCGTGACACGGCTGAGGTGGACGTCAGAATTACTCTCCTAATAAAACTCTGTCCTGAAACACTTGCGGGTAACCACAGCTCTACCCAGTGAGCAATAGCCATTTAGAAGCAGCTGGACGGTTAGAGGTTCATCAGAGCTGAAGACATGTCAGGGGGAGGGGTGTTTAAGTTACCGCCGTCAGGCTGTAAAGAGGTGTTTCCTCATTTTCCTACAGACAGTGATTTTCTGGAATTGCCAAATTTCCATAAATACATGCTCACACCGTGTGAGGGATTTGGAGACCTCTCTGGTGGAAATGTGTCATTGCACCCCCAACATGCAAATCCTTTGGAACCCCGGGCACGTTCAATCCCCAAACACTGTGCACCGCTTTGCTATGGTTCCGGAGTTGATTGACAGGTTTGGTTTGTAGCCCGTTAGCCCCGTTCTGTCACCTTATCATCCTCCCTATCAAGTCAGCACAGACTCGACGACGAACATTCGGCATGTGTTTGTATTTTCCAGTCTCACCTTAAATGGTGCAGATGGTGCATCCTTCTAATAATAACTGCTGCATCATTTAAGGTGGAATGACATGTTTGGTGGAAACAGCGCTCTCAGGTTTGATGAGCGTGTCAGCAGTGATGTGTATATAAACGCGCCCTATTGAAAAGGTGGAGCACATGACGGATTCCTGCACAGATGCAGCTGCCGCTACTTGGTGTCTGCGGCGCCTTGCGACATTAGCAGGGCTGTTTAATGTAAACATTATAACGACTTATTTAATCAGATGCTAAAAATTCTTCGAAACGAGACAGCAAGCGAGGCCTACTCAGCTGCAGCCGTAGCTGCAGTAACACGATAACTTGCCTAACACAACAGAGTGTTCAGTGTACCACCGTTTCCATGGAAACCAACATTTTGCTATGCACCGCTGGGTTGAGCTTGGGTGTCCTTCCCCGAGCACATGAATCTGAAGAAAAGAGAGCTGAGATTTGGTGAAGGCGGTCTCGTCTGTGGATGCGAGCGAATGATCCCCTGTGGAATTCAGATCTTCATCAGTCTGATGTGGAATTTAAGATCATTCCAGATCCGGACACTGAACCGGACCTTCTTATTTCGAACATGTGCGTGTGACGTTAGTACCTAACGACATACATCATGTTCCAACCCAACCTGTGTTCCGCCGATCAAATTACTAATGAACAGTCAATTAATCGACCGATTAATCGCCAATGATTATTGCAGGCTGTAGGCGTCCACAGCAAAGCACACTTACAACTTACACATTTTAGCCTGTTTTGCTCTCCGTATCCCAACAATGATACTTTGAACAACATTTAATTAGTTAAAAAATCTTTGAGGGGGAAAAATCAGGTGATTGATCGCGATTAATCGTGATTAATCATCTTATTTGCTTAGATTGATGCCTATTTCTTGGTTACACTATATGGTATTAATTTCTTTTAGTTTCTTAGTAATAAAATAACACGACTTTAACAGTGGCAAACAAATTCACAGTCGCTTTAGATTTAATGGTAGTCATCAGCGTAACTGTAAAAGCTGAACTGAAATAAGAGAACTAGAGTCACAGAGTCAAGGCAACCGCAAACTGCAGCTAGACTTGATGGAGGAACTACGGATTGATGG
The DNA here is from genome assembly GCA_024036415.1 of Prochilodus magdalenae. NCBI lineage: Eukaryota > Metazoa > Chordata > Actinopteri > Characiformes > Prochilodontidae > Prochilodus > Prochilodus magdalenae. Next base: position 153,023 of record JAMWET010003726.1, on the reverse strand, counting down.
TTTGTGGCTTTAAAATTGTATATCATATATATATTATATCAGGTTATGGATAAATATGCGGAGGAATTCAACCACTGTCTATTGACTTCCATTATAAGAGTCTATAAAGTTGGGTTTTCTGCTTTCTGTTAGCATAAAAGCTCACTAGACTGCTGTCCGTCAGACTTGTTCTCCATGCTAACTGAGTCTACGCACAACCAAAGAGACCCGGCTGATTCTAACACAGCGACTGGTGTGGTTGGTGTAGCTCAGTGGATAACACCACTACCCGCCAGGGAGACTGGGGTTTGATTCCCGGTCTGGGTGACTATGCTGCGATGTACTAATAAGAGTCCTTGGGCAAGACTCCTAACACTACATTGGCCTAACTGTAATATGAATTACCCTGTAAGTCGCTCTGGATAAGAGCGTCAGCTAAAGAACCACTCACCCTGAGCAACAGAACTTGATCAACGGATTACACATGCTAGTAACTCCACTGATGGTGTAAATCATCAATTAACACAGTAGTGTTCAGTAGTAATAATAAAGCCCCTACTGCGTTCTATGAAACATGTCGTCACGGTTGTTGATTTTCACTTTTGCGCCTCATTTGATCCCATGAGCTGCTGTTTACACTGTGTGGAAATTTCATGAAGAATGGACCAACAGAAACTGCCCAAAACCTGCTTGGAAAGACGTCTGGTTCCATAGACTTCCATTCAAATCAAATGAGGTTTTGGCCTCTCCTGTAAAGTTGCCATTTTGGAGATACCCGTTTTTCTATGGACAGTGGCAATATACAGGTCGGTCAGGCACAGAGTGACATCTAGGTGCTCTTTGAGCCCGCCTGTAAGGAGTTTCTGCAATGACTGGCGCCCGTTTGCCAATGTCATTAAGCCCTGCCACAATATATCCACTCCGATATTATTGCATAATGAGCATTTTAATCAGCCAGGAAATCAAGCGTGAGATTTGTGGTGTACAGTCAAAGCACAACCCCCACATGAGCGGACTGAAAACATCTGGGGTCACCTTGCTGGAGGAACACACAGCGTATGGGTATATACAGTGTATGGGTATATACAGTGTAGGTATATATATTGGTCACTGGAGGTTTAACGTGGCACCTCCTCTAAAGAGGATGCACAGGAAAGCCTGCCGCCAGTTTACTGAAGGCAAGCAGACTGAGCACCAGCGCCGTGATGGGGTCATGGAAGAGGATTCCAGTGGAAGCCTGTGAAGCTCCAGTGAACTCCATGCCCAAAAGAGACTTATGGCAGTTCTGGAAAATAATGGGGGCCACAAGATATTGACAGCCTGGGCAGAGTTTGGCCATTTTCGCTTAGAGGTGTGCTCACTTTCGTTGCCAGGGTTACATTAATGGCTGTGTGTTGAGTTATTTTGAGGGCACAGCAAATGTACACTGTAATACCCGCTGTACACTGACTGCTGTACGCTGTATCTGCGGTGTACCATAAATATATAATACAATATTTTTTAAAATGTGAGGGCCGTACTCACTCTTGTGAGATACTGTAGGTGTGCCAACCGGAAGACTGGCTGATTTAAACAGTCAGCGAACCACATCCCTTTGTTATTTGACCATACTGAACAGCGAGTCCGCCAGTTCTATCTAAATGCAGACATACCTTGAGATGGTTTAGGTGTTCTTATAGTGGTGGTGGTGGTGGTGGGAAACAGGGGTCTCCTTTGCCACCACACCATACACCGCACACCAGATCCACCATGAACACTCTAGGTATAAGGTACTACCCCCTATCAGACTGACTGACTATTCCAGCTGAAAGCTAGCTCGGCTAGTAACGTTAGCTCCGTCTGTTTGTTAGGGTTCGCCGATACCTTTAATTTCCCAATCGATCCGATACCAAGGCTAATATCCCGATACTGATACTCTAATACTCGTGGTTTTTAACAGTGATAAACAGTAAATATGAACAAATCTGACGGTCATATTTAAAAATCCTAACTGTCCTAAGGCAGCTTCTGTCCGTTTAGGTTTCAGTTCACCTCAGCCAGTGTTATAGTAACGGATGCTCGTTGGAATATGCCTTAATAAACTCTCTCTTTCTCTCTTCCTCTTCTGTGTTAAGCACAGGAATGACACTTTTCTGGAGTGATCACGTCAGAACCCCCAGAGCAGCTAGAGTCACCTGAGCATCAGCTCCACCGTGTGTCTCCTGCCCTGTGTCTCCAGTTCATCACCCAGCATGACCACAACCTCTACAGTGACCAACGTCTGGCTCTGATCATGAACTCTATCTATGGGTCGCCTCCACCTGTGCCGTTATTTCGCCTGGACTAATCAGACTGGATCTAATCAGACTGGATCTAATCAGACTGGATCTAATCAGACTGGATCTAATCAGACTGGATCTAATAGATGTTCTTCTCCTGTTAGTTCTGTCTTTCTCTCCTCATCCGGGTTCGACCTGAGGAGGTTGGGTCCCGCCCTTGAGCCTGGTTCCTCTCGAGGTTTGTCCCTCACTCAAGGGAGTTTTCCTCACCACTGTTGCCGCTGACTTGCTCAATAGGGGCTTAGACCCAGTCCCCACCCTGCCCCCAGAAATTTCCTAACCCAACACGCCTGGCGTCTCGGTATGGAGCTGTAGAGGTTCCTAATGGTGTCCTGTGATAATCCATCCCATGCAGCTTGAACATCCTCACACAGTTCCTGCAGATGGTGCGGTAGGGGTGGAGGGACACCAGGCCTTCTGGATCGTTCATCTTGGTGCTGACCACGGTGCCTCCACACACGGATTCGTTGGGCGTCTACACCAAGACTAAAGCGGGACTCGTCACTGAAGATGACCCGCTGCCATTCTGAGTCACTCCATGACAGTCTGGTACGACACCACTGCAGTCTTTGGTGACGGTGACGTGGTGTTAAGGACAGTCGTGGTAACGGTCTGTGTGGATGTAGTCCTGCGTGGTGCAGCCGTCTGACAATGGTGCTGCACTAACAGGACGACTCATGGAGGACACCACTGCTCGCTGGAGGTCTGTAATGGTGGATGTTGGGTCAGTCAGGTACAGAGATAAGACCCGTCCTTGATTATGTCACATGTGCGGACGAGTGTGAAACTTGGGTCGTTAGCATGTCTCCTGATGTCAAACCTACCCACCAAGTTTCAGTCCTGTTGGCTGACTCCTTCTGGGTGCAGCTATTCTTTGGATGATGAGTGAGTACATTTAGTCTCAGTAATACCTCAGTGTACTCAACAAGTACTAAATGAAGTATATCTGGATGTACTTGAGTACATGTACGTGAGTATACCTAAGTAGATCCTAGTGGTGTCTCAAAGCGTACAGCTGAACGGCCGAATGGCTTTTCATTTCCATTTAGCTCCTTAACTTCAGGTGCATCCAAAATCCTTCCGACCACCAATCCCGTACAGGTCCGAGGCCCGGTGCTACAGTAGGACGCGCATGGTAAAGTGTTAGCCATGGCACGCTGCCTTTGTTCAGAGCACAAGCAAAGTCGAGCAGACTGGCAAACGCATCCTGCACGCCGAGAACTGAGTAACTCAGTAATTTAGCGCTTCGCACCTCGCTCTCAATCATCTCACTCTCGCACTCATTCATCCCCTTTCCTCTCCCCACATCTCCCCCATCTGTTTATCAGTTTCACGCTCCCAACAACGCTCATGGGCTTTTTTATCCACCTCTACTCAAGCGGGGAAACAAAATCACGCAGAAGGAAAAACAACAGCCAACGCCGGTGTCCAAGCGCGCCCATAATCCGCTCCCCACCCCGCGGGCTCCTCTCCGGAGCAAAGTAGCCTCTTGTTTTGCACAATGATTCGGAAAACCATTACGGCCGATATTAGCGAGCGGATATCAGGCACTCAGGTGAGCCAATTATCTTGACGAGATGGAGAGCCCGGGCTGGAGATCAGCTCGAAGCTGAGCTGATCTCCGAGAGCGTGCTGCTCTTCAACAGGCCCCCCACCTCCCCGTCTCCCGGGAGTTCTGAGGGGCTGATTCTCCAGCCCGCTCCGTCGGGGCGGAAAAAGAAAAAACGTGCCACTTTGACTCTGCGCCTTTTGAAAGCGGGCAGAAATTGGATAAGCGAGGTGTATTTATGTTCTCTGGCCCCCCTCCAAGGAGCTCCTATTCTCTGCCAGCGGCTCCGCCAAATGACACGAGCCCCCATGCTGGTGTAATAGCCCGATGTTGTGCAGCCCTGGCAGGCAAGGGGCCGACTTAATCAAAGCCAAATGGAGCGGCGGCATCGAGAGCGAGGGGCTCCGACAAACGGCCCGCGTCAGGCGATCCGAGAGCGGCGCCCTGACAGCGGCGGCTGCCGCGGAAGGTAACCATGACGACTGCGTTAAACGTTGGGGGGGTAGAGCAGGGAAAAGAGGAGGGTTAGGGTTGCAGGATAAAAAAAAAAAGAGGCTGATGCTGTTTGATGCTGCAGGTAACTCCAAACAGGCTTTCATCTCTGACTGTCAGACGACTCACACCAACTCACAAGGGAGCTTCAATCATCGGCAGTCACAGCGCCGCAGGAGCTGTCTCTGAGGACTGGTGATTAGCAAGTCAAGTATAAGCCGCATGACTCTCTCTGTGACTACTACCGCTAGCCTGCCAGAGCGTGCGGCACCGTCGCCGTCAAGCCGCCGAACGCCCGCGAAAATCCCCCTCCCCCCTTCCCGCAACATGAGTCGACAAATGAGCTTGTTGTTCGGAAAAACCTCGAAAACCTCGTCGTGTTCCTCAGATGTGATTAAACGTGAACCCCGACAAGCTGAAATCTGCGCTTAGCCGTCGCCAAGCTCAACTCCGTGCCCTTGTCTCCACCCTCTAATGCTGCAGGAGAGTGATGGGTGGAATATCTGACTGTGCCACGGTGCTGTTAAAGAGGAGCTCGTTGTTATCCTTCTGTCTCAACTCCGATCGAAAAGTTTAGAGCATGTTCTGCCCTAAAGGTGCTAAACGGTACCCGGAATGTCGTCGACCACGTTTCCAGAACTGGTAGATAAGAACGTTGAACACTGTCATTAGTGAATTCCTGGAAAAGTGTAAGCCAGGCCGTTATAACTTTGAGACTGCGTAATCTAGCTTATCCTTTCTTACACGGAAAAGCTCAGTGTCTCCGCACACCTGCTGTCGTTTGGAAATCTACAGTGCTGGAGCCGGACACTGTATGGCGCTTCTTACATCACGTAACCTTCAGTTTCTATAAAGCGAAACCCAAACAGGTGTGAGGAGAAGATGCAAACACAAAAGACTCCGGACACTCCAACCGGGAATCAAACCCAGACCCTTCAGGCTATGGGATGACAGTCCCACCCGTTGCGGTCTTGCATGACAGATCATCACATTGATTTATCAGTCTACTCAGGCTTTAGGAGAGCTCTATAACACTGAGATTAAATCGAACTTGAGATCAGCAAGGCCTCTTGCATTGTTGACTTTAGAGTTGTCAGCAGTTGTACATCATGTACATCATGTCTATCCGGAGCAGCAGCCATCATGCACCTGGAATTTGTCCTGGAATATTTATCCTGGAAGTGGAAAAGAAGAGGGAGCTCTGGGCACCCCTGCTATTTACACCGCTAGAGTTAGCAACATTAGCAAGTTGCCGGTTAACGGTGTGTGCCACAAATAGCCTAAACCGAATCATTCCATATGACGATATTATTATTGATGGACAAATCCGTACTCTCCCACTCTCAAAGCTCCGCCTCTTCCGGAGATGTGCCATAGATATGGACCGTGAGCGGACTGTCTATACAGGAAACAACCGATCCTGTTTTTAGAAGTCGCTTTGTCCTGAAACCCAAATGCCACCGGATGCTCTGAGCAACTCAGTGGCTCAGTAGTCTAATGCCTCGTCCACATGTCCAGATATTCCTGAGAACGTCCCCGTTTCTCTACGTCTTGACCTCCCGTCCACACAAAGATGGACATCCATAAACGAGATTTTTGAGCCAGAAATGTATCTTTTTGAAAATACTGTCATCACTCAGCTAACCTGCGCGTGCCTCTTCCTGTTTACACCCATTCAGCATGCGTCAGAGCCCAGGTAAAATATGGCCTGAGCATTTGGTCTGGCGTGATTCCCAGCCGACAGTCTCCCGTCAGCATTGTACTCCGAGCAGCAACTGTACTCCATCATCAGTCTATATAAAGGAAGCCCCTTCTTTGCGACTGTCTTCATTTTCGGTTTAGCGGTTGTGTACATCGGTTTCTGTACAACATGCACGCTTGTTACATTCTGTCCTCAGGTGTGGAGCATCGCATCCTTCTTCTAGCACGCTCGTGATCATTTAGGGGGTCTCTTTTTTAGAGAGATTTGCAAAAATGCTGGACAATTTTTTGGGGGGACATCCAGACACATGTGGACGAGGCCTAAATATGAACAGTACTACATACACCCTATGAGCAAGCTAACGGTCCTGTGCCCTAAACCCTAGAACCCTAAGGCTGTACTGTGGAAGCAGTTAGCTTATCCTACACTTCATACGCCAGGAAAGGGTTAACTTACAGACACAATCCCCCCATATATTGTGTTTATGAGTGACTCATGAAGCAATGAACAGAGCCACGCAAACTGCCTGCAATGTACAGTCTTAGGGTTCTAAGGGTTCCATGACATGCATTGACATTATTGTAGTTTGTGCAGTGGCTATAGCATGGTGGGTATTACCATTGTCCTCCGAACTGGGGTTTTGAGTGTTGTCCAGCCAAGCACCATAGTGCCCCAGTAAGAGTCCCTGAGTAAGGCTATATACGCCTACCTCCACACCTCCGGTTCTACTCAGAAGGTACCAAACACCCTACTGGGCAATGCTTACTGGTTCAGGTGGGACAGGCAGGGCTATCCATGAAACAGTTTGTGTCTAGAAGACCAGCTTTGACCCGGAGTTTCCTAGTATTGAGCTTCCTAGTATATGTTCATGAGGTTCATGTCAGCCAATTAGTGCACACGTGCCAATCATTGGGTGGTTCTGCACCCTTGGTGCCACCAAAGATGCTTTGAGACCCTTTTGGTTCTGTGTTTGTAAAGTAGAGTAAAGGTCCCATACCAGTTTCTGATGTGTTACTTGGATTTTCGTGGAGGTCCCAGAAAAGGCTGGAAAACCAAAACCGGTTCTACCATAGCACGAGAACCCTTTTTTAGGGAACGGAAGTGCGGAGGTTAAAAAGCGATCTTGTTAAGTTACCCATGGCACTGAGTGCACTGCGGAAGCGTTCAAGGCTGGGTGAGTCTGGCTTTGCTCAATCACGGTGCGGCTTGTGGTGAGGTTCTGGAAATAGCGCAGTGGTTTCACGTTTGACCCAGACACCTTCATGGGTCATGTCTGAGTCAGTGAGTGGCTGGCTGGCTGGCCCCGCTGTCCCCTCCCCCCTGCCTCACACAGGCAGCAAAATCCCCTGGCTTGAATGAACTCTCCCAGAGTTCATATGGGTCCAGCTGGACTTAAACGAACGCAGTAGGTGTTAATTCAGCGCTGGCGGCTTTTTGTGCCAAGCACACGTACTCGCATCCACCCACGCACACATCCACCAATGTGTCCTCAGACGCACGCACATACACACTCATATGACCACACGCACTCATCTACCCGGAGAAATCTGGCAATCATGCCTAATCCCACTCCAGCCAGGGTAATCCCAGAAAATCTGGGGCTAATCCTGGTTAAATCTGGCCGCTCCTCGCCTGGGTGTCACCCCTGGAACTGGCGTAAAGCATCAGGGATCGGAGGCATCATATGCTGGCCAGGCGGGAGGTAAGCGGAGGGACGTGATGGTCGTAATGATCGGCAGTGGGGTGCTATTACGGGCTCTTACAGCTGTTAGAGTCTACAAATGGAGGGGCTTTAAACTGCAGGAGCCCGAATGAGCTCTTAAGGTAGAGGACATGATGAAGTTTATACCATGCGGAGGAACATCAGCCTCTCATTCCGTCCACTGCCTGGCAGCGATTAGACATCATCCACCCTCGTGATCTCGTGTCGGCGGGCTCTGCCCATGGTAAGCCATGAAAACCCTCTTTAACGTGGAAAGTTCCAACGTGAGCAGGAAAGGGAGTTCACTTATTAACCCGAGGCCGTGGTTAGCTAGTGGGCTGATACACAGTTGAGGGGGAATTCTGGGATATGTATGGCCACTGAGGCACCAGGGTCATGGAGTTCATTACCGGACCAATCCATCGGCCCCGCTGTAACGATATCTCCAAAACGGTCACTTCCCAGAAGGAGACGGACTACTCGGCCCGTTTCTATTGGTCCTGTTCCTAAACAGTGTGAATAAACTACACTGTACTGCACGTTTTCCTGAGATCAGAATGGAATGTGATGCTTTGGCAATGCACCGAGCTCATTCCTCTAACACTGGGTCCATGTCATATCCGGATCAAGGGCCCTAGACGAACAGGAGTCCCGCTCTGTGATGTTCTGGGGGTGTTTAAATTATGTGACTGTGATTCTTTGGTTCAGGTGACAGTAAACGTTACAGAGGGACACAACATTCCTATCCCGGTATTCCAGGATGACAGTTCTCATCGTCACAGGGCTGCCAACGTGACTGATTGGCATGATGAACATTTAGGAGCATTCACATCTGGCCTGGCCTGCACGATCCCAGATTTCAATCCTCTTGGAAATCTGTGGGAACTACCTGGAACCGCCAGTAAAACACCAGAAAGGCCTCCACCAAATCTGCACCAACTGCGCAAGATGGGAGAGCGGCATATGCCACCGCAATGTAGCATCTCCACCTCACCTGACTGCATGTGTGGACTGTGTGGAAAACCCAACCAGGTGTGAGGAGAAGATGCAAACACAAAGGACTCCAGACACTCCAACCGGGAATCAAACGCAGACCCTTCTGGCTCCGAGCTGACAGTGCCACCCACTGCGTTGATTTATCAGTCTACTCAGGCTTTAGGAACGCTCTGTAACGCTGAGATTAATACCTGATCACGTCGCTTCATCAGTTTAATCTGACGGGGACAGTGTTGATGGGTCTACCAGGCTCTTCCGGGTGGTTGTTAGGAGTCCCGTTCCCTCTCCAGCTTTTCAGCCACCCCTGGTATGTCACCGTGGCCTTCTCCTTCCTCATGCAAGTGTATTAGTATGATCTCCTACTGGATCTCAGCGGAGAGACGAACCTGTGCTCAGTGTCTGTTCTGTCTGGAGCTGAATAAATCAAGGCTGCTTTCCGACTTTAGTACAGTACTGTAATAACGCTAGGCCATATGCAGTACATCAGCGCATTCCGACGTCTTCAGTGGTGTCATGAAGAGGAAGTGATTGCACTGAACGGGAGGTCTCCCATTGATGCCTGCATGTATTATGCATGGGTTGCGATGCGTGCTGGATTGTTTCTGTTCTCCTGTAGAAAGCATCATGCCTCTCTCTCTCTCTCCGCTTTACATTATAAGGAGCGCTCTAATTTACAGAAGACTCTCCTCGGAGCATTCAAGGCAGCCCTCGATTTTACATTCCGAGCAGGGCTCCATTCGACGCGGTCCGGATCGTTCCTCCCCGAGTGTTGTGGGGATTGTTCTGCGGAGGGAGCTAGCGGGACTGGAAAAGCTGTTTGCAGCCTTGCTCGGCCATTATTTATTAATCCATTTCACACAGCCAGCAGTCATTATGCACGGCCCTGTCAATGGGTATCTCTCTCTGCCGCACATTTATTTGATAATAAGCACAAGTGGGGTAGGAGATAAAAGCGCTGACTGCGTTCATTGTGGAGGAAAGGCGAGCTAGAGAGAGACGGAGAGAGACAAGGCACTCTCCTGCAGGCGGGGAGAGTTAAAATGAGAGCTGTGTGGGAAAAGGGGGCTCGTCTGCTAAGCCTGTCTGGAGGCAATCGATGGAAATTAGCCAGCGCTAAAGATGCACTTCCTGTGAATGATGTCACGGGCGGCGCTTGTCTGTTTGAGGGGAAATAAAAAAACTCGCAGCCGTGCGGATGAACAGGGCCAGGAAGGTGCGATGGCAGCGATTTGAAAGTGGGGTGAAGTAAAAGGGGCTACACTCAGATCGTCCAAACGCATGACTGTGGTACATACAAGGTCTACGATCAATCAGACTGGGGCTCCAGATTTCGGGATGTAGCCACATCAGTGTTCAGACACTCTCAAAGAACTGGTCAGGTGGTCCAGATGTGGTGGAGGCCTTCCCTGGCACACTTCCTAGGAGAATTCCCTGTAGACTGGGATTGTATCCACTGCTGGTAGACCCGTATGACCGTACGCTTCCATACACCTGCAGATTCAGCTGCTTCCTTCACACTATGGTCTTTGGCCACGCCCACATGCAGTCCCTCCTTTTAGCCAATCATTAACATCTGCTCTGGAGCCATTTTCCACACATGGAACGAGACATTCCCTGCCCTGTAGCACCTCTTCCCAATCTATGGATCCCGTCACTCACACCCCACAGGGGTTTATAGCCCCATCGTCCTTGTGCAGTGCCATCTGCAGGAGCCTGGAGTTACTACCACCATACCAGGTGACTCACCATCCAACTAACCTCAAACACAGCCAGGTCTGGACTTCAGGGTGGTAAGCCCATTGTTCTGAGAACACCAGCAGGGTGTTAGTTTGATGCTGGGTCTTCCAGGTGGCTATTATGGGTCGTGTTTCCTCTGTACTCCCTGGAAACTCTTGTGAACATGGATGGTATGATAACTTTTGCACAGTACCGTATACACCATGCTAATTATCTGCTACCTTAGTGACTCTTCTATTTCTGCTCCTGCTTGTTTTAGGTCACCCCTACAAGCCCTTAGCATTAGCCCTATTATCTCCTATTGTAATAACCGTTATTACAGAGATGAAAATTGCTGAAAATTGGAAAATTTGATAAGTGCCCCCTCGCACTAACAGCCATTCTTCCAACCTCAGGACATACAGCAGAGACAATGCAGATAATGCTTAGGCAACAGAAGGCCTCTCTCTCCTCCTCCTGCTCTCCACGGAGCCGTCACCACCCAGGGGACACAGAGAGGAAGGAACGAGGGCAGCATCTGAAGCTTCAGCCCAACCTGAGCAAGGTAGCAGGGCCAGGCGGAAGAGGGCTGGCTGACTGGGACCCTGGGGGCCTGGAAGTGGGAGCAGGCTGCTATTGAGCTCTGTCCCCTTGGACCACACTCTAATTGGAGCTGCTGACCAAGCCAGGCCTCTCTCCCTGGGAGAAGGAAAGAGCCTGAGGGAGGGAGAGAGCCAGAGATGGACGGAGTAAGGGGAAAAAGGAGGGGGGTGAGGAGAGGATTTAAAAATAGACCGGGCAGATTAAGGAGCATCTGAGAGCGGAGCAGGGGATCGGAAAATCCGCCCTGCATGCCAGCGCGGCCCCCGAGGGCACCGCGGCCAAAACTTCCACAGCCCAGCGACTGGCACGTTAAAGCCTAGCTCAGCCGCCCCCGAGCATGAGTCCAGCCGGGTGTCCCGGAGCAAGACGCCCACACTGGGGCCTGCAATATGAAGCACAGACCCTAACAAGCTCTAACTGGAGTGACCACATCTCGTGTTCTATCACTGGTACATCAACTCGCCCTTCGTATATCAGCTAAGCCTACTAATCTGGTAACAGACTGGCATGTAGAGTTACAGAATCAGGATATGGAGAAAACAGTCACGGTGTTACAACAGGACTACATTACAGTCACACCGTTTACAGGTGGCTTAAACAAACCCTATATGCCTTTTCTGTGACGTCTGAGAACGCTCACACTCGACATGAACTCACTAAACCATTCTCTGTGGTCTTCGTGGCTGGGATAGATACAGCCAAGGACAGCTGCACCTCAGCGTCTTCTAATAACCTCTAACACAGCAGCTCTGCATCTCCGAAAACAGCTCAGACTGAGCAACACCAGGTGGGGTTTCAGCTCCTGAATGAGCCCACCCAATGTCACACTTGCCCCACCTTGCCCTTCCAGAAACCATGTCTGTGTCATATGACCTTTGTCTGAGTGCTAGCTAGAGCACCTTCAGCAAAATCTCAGAAATCACACCATCAGCCTTGACACCACCAGCAGGCTACTGCCAACACCATACTGTAATACGACAGTGCTATAACATTGTATATGTAGCAGGGTTCAAATACAGAGTTACCTTTTTTGTATAGTGTAAACAACACAACAAAATCCCCAAAATAAATAAATAAATTAAGAACAAGAATTATAATTATTATCTTGATGATCTCGCATAGCATTTCAGATGTCTTATTACTTTAGTTCAGTTTATCTATACATTTGAAATAATAAAAAATCCAATATTATATTGAAATATGTGCAGTTTGCGCCAACATGATGAAGGCTGGGCTGGAAGTTAGCCCGGAAACTGTAAATATGCACGGCTAAATTTTGCATTTCCTCCATTTTAGATCTTCAGCTCCACTATACGAAGCCCCGCCCCTCAACACAGCCAGAGCAGCAGTGCAACTGGATGAGGGAATCACATGCCCAGGTCAACCTAATGCAAAATTTCTCACGCTAGCATCTGCAGCATCAACTTCCAGGCAACGGGAGGTAATTCCACTCATGGAAATCCACGACCAGACTGCTTCAGCAGTGCCTCGCTGCTGCATGGGCATCTGTCTCCACAGCTGAAGTGAACGAACCTGAACTCAGGGATTCGAGGTTATGGATTTCGTATAGGCTATAAGGGTCTAAGTGAGCGTACCATGCGTCTGAGGAAGTGGAGGGCTGCTGCAGCTGCAGGACACATGGGTTCCATAGTTTAATGCAAGAGCTTTCGCCCAGACGGAACCATTTAGGAACTCTTTCGCTGCTCACGGACAATGGAAAGTTGGCCGATTCCATCAGGCGCTACACGGCTGCCACTTAAAATTCACGTAAAGTTGAGTCCAGCTTTTCTCGCTGTGCTTCTCCTCAAGCTGTGGCGGATCGCTATTCCACAACACAATCCACAACGGAGGTGAGCGAAATGTCTCTGTGTTCACGATAGCAGTACCTCCAGCCTCCTGCAGGTGGCACTGCACCAGGATGATGGGGCTATAGCTCCCTGTGGGGTGTGAGTGACGGGATCCATAGATTGGGAAGAGGTGCTACAGTGCAGGGAGTGTCTCGTTCCATGTGTGGAAAATGGCTCCAGAGCAGATGTTAATGATTGGCTAAAAGGAGGGACTGCATGTGGGCGTGGCCAAAGACCATAGTGTGAAGGAAGTAGCTGAATCTGCAGGTGTATGGAAGCGTACGGTCATACGGGTCTACCAGCAGTGGATACAATCCCAGTCTACAGGGAATTCTCCTCGGAACTGTGCCAGGGAAGGCCTCCACCAAATCCACCTGACCAATTCTTTGATGGAAGAGTGTTTGAACACTGATGGCTTCGTCCAGTCCAACCCAATCACAGCTGTCATTGGTGCTCATGGAGGAACTACACACTATTAGGTACGGGTCAGTCTCAGTCATCAGTATGACATCGGTTCTAAGATCGCCTGAGACCTGAACGTCTAACCAGATCTCCGTTCGAGCCTGCGTTTGTGGCGTTAATACGGAAAGCCGTATGAGGTGGTGTGAAGTGCTCGACGCCACTGACACGGTTGATTTCAGGCTCTGCTAAGAGACTCACAGCAGCGCTCAGTAAGTACACGTCTTTGCAACTTTGGAGTTGGGATCTTTCGGATTAGGTTACAGATTACAAGGAACCCTGAGTGTTCTAGAACGCGTATCAGCTCTCCAAGTTCCTATTCTGCCAGCGCCAAGGTGGTGACACCAGCTATCCTTTGCCACAAAGTCGTCCTCTGTCCTAGGCAGAGCTTGCACAATTAATTAGCAAATCATTAATTAAGTCATGCCTCGATTCTTTCAGTTCGAGGGCGTGGAGTAAGTTGATCACTTTAATCAAGAGCAAACAGATGAGGAAGCGCACGCACATGATTCTTAATTAAAACGGGGGGGCTAGATTAACGCGCTTCATACCATACGTCGCGATTAGATCCGAGTTCGGGCGAAAGGACAAAGGCTTATTGCGTGTGAGGGCGCGGGATGCTCCTTTACTTATTTATTTATTTGGATGCGGGGCGGCGCAGTCGAGCGCGCGGCATAAAGGATGCCTTCGGTGCTCACGCTGTTCTTTATAATCACGCCCAGCACAAAGATGCACCCAGACGCACACTCCCTCTCTCTCGTGCTCCGTTAGCCTGGCACGCAGGGCCCGCTCATTACAACAATGCCAAGCTACCAGTTGCTAAGGAGACCTGTGGGAGAGGGAGGGTTCCTGTTGCTATGGCAGCAAGCCTGCTTCCTGCCAACTGTCTTTCCCCATGAGACCTGACCGTAGTAAGCGGAGAAAAGGAGTGAGAGAAAGAAAGGGATACAGAGAGAAGAATGGAGGAGCAGGCGAGGGAGAGTGAGCGAGTGTGTTGGGGGGTTGTAAGAGGGGGTTATGGGTAAGAGATGCTGAAAGGGAAAGAGTTTATAAAGAAGGTGGCAAGCAGAGGAGGAGGAGGAGGAGGAGGAGGAGGGGTGGCAGACAAACTGAAGCAGGAAAGAAAGAGGGAACGCGCTGTGAAAATTTGACAGAGCGAAAGGGCGACGAAGGAGGCAAAGGCTACGAGCGAGATCCAGAGCATCACGTTCCACGGACGTTCCCACGGGGGGCTGCTCACGGCCCCTCACAGCGTGCCCGGTCTGGCGGTGAATGAACAAGATGGCCGATGGACCCCACCGAGAGTTCATTCACAGGAGTCCATTCCCTGCCCCGAAGTGACCTGGCACCGGGGGTGTAGTCCGGACTGAAGGACTCAGGGATGGACCGGCCATCGGGTGGGCCACAGAGCGGGACAGAGATGGAAATGGATGGCTGTTTCTAATGTAGTCCTATAGAACATGAATGGAGCCTGCCCAGGACAAACAGCGCATGCCAGGCAAATAACAGGGTGCACAAAATCTCGCCAGGCAAAAACTGAGCGCCCTGTGTCTGAAACGTACCTCAGAGAATGTAGCACCTCCACCAGCACCAATACCAGCTGCGACTGTATGTGTAGGGACTAGACAGCTTTCTGGATGTAGGCTACTTACAGTACACTAACACATTACACTTACTGAGTTACCGTACACCAACACGCTACTTACAGCACACTAACACATTACACTTACTGAGTTACTGTACACCAACACGCTACTTACAGCACACTAACACATTACACTTACTGAGTTACCGTACACCAACACGCTACTTACAGCACACTAACACATTACACTTACTGAGTTACTGTACACCAACACACTACTTACAGCACACTAACACATTACACTTACTGAGTTACCGTACACCAACACACTACTTACAGCACACTAACACATTACACTTACTGAGTTACTGTACACCAACACGCTACTTACAGCACACTAACACATTACACTTACTGAGTTACCGTACACCAACACGCTACTTACAGCACACTAACACATTACACTTACTGAGTTACTGTACACCAACACGCTACTTACAGCACACTAACACATTACACTTACTGAGTTACTGTACAGACCAACACAAACGACTTACAGCACACTAACACACTAC
>JAMWET010003726.1:112500-132500 GCA_024036415.1 Prochilodus magdalenae | reverse complement strand
GGTAGGTAGGTAGTCAGGTATGTAGGTAGGTGGGTAGGTAGTCAGGCAGGGAGGTAGGTAGGTGAGTAGGGAGGTGGGTAGGTGGGTAGGGAGGTAGGTAGGTGAGTAGGTAGGGTACAGATGTAGGTAGGTAGGCAAGGAGGTAGGTAGGGTACAGAGGTAGATAGGTAGGCAGGTAGGTAGGTAGTCAGGGATGTAGGTAGGTGGGTAGTCAGGGAGGTGGGTAGGTCGTCAGGCAGGGAGGTAGGTAGGTGAGTAGGGAGGTGGGTAGGGAACAATGTGTGGTTCGAGTCACAGAATTAGACTGGCCAATCAGAGGAAGCGTGGCCTGATAAGGAAGGACCTCAGTAACCGTTAGAGCTTTAGTCTGGGCCGGTGTGTTGGGCTCTGGGTTGTGGGCCTGGTCTCTGGGTCGGTCCTGAAACTGCGGAATAACAAAGACAGATAAACACAGCCCTGCAGAGCACTGACACGGTGGGGTTCATCTGGGGTCTTTCTGTTCCTGGCTCATTCCTCATCCTCCACAGCTCTTCTCTGCCTCTATTCCAAACCTTCTTTCCCCCTTTCCTTTATTCCCATCTCTCCCTTCCTATCCCTCTTTTCCTTTCATTCCTCATCTCTCTTTCCCCCTCGCACTACCGCTTTCCTTCTTCATCCCGCTCCCCTCTCTCTTTGGTCTGTATTCGGAGGGGGGGAGGGGGGTTAGCAGAAGAGAAGGTAGGCCCACATTTCCTGGAACAAAGACAGCCCAATTAAGTCAGTTTGAGTTAAGGTCTGCACGGCAGACAGAGGGGAGGAGAGGGAGAGAAGGAGAGAAGGAGAGAGAAGTATGGAAAGAGAAGCCGAGGAGCCTAATGAAAAAAGAGGAGGAAAACGAGGGGAAGGGGAGAAGAAGAGCAGCCCGGGCGACTTTGTAGAGAGAGAGAGAGGCGACTCGTTTTTTGCCTCCTCGATGGGAGACCTATGAAATATTAATAACTGCTCCAGCCATCCACTTCAGAGGCCCATGCTAAAACTTAGTGTCTAATGAGACGCTGCTCATGAATTGCTAATGAAGATGCTGGAATGTGTGTGTTGTTGGTGTGTATGTGTGTGTTGGGGTAGGGGGAGGGGTCATTTGGGTGCGGGGAGGGGGGGATTGGGGGTTCAGAGGAATGCGAAGTCTTTGAGAACTTTATGGAGAACTTCGTTTAAAAGAGAAGAGAGGAAAAAACAAGCAAGCCCACTCCCGCCCGCTCCGTAGCACGCTAACGCCGAACGCATACGCGACCACACAGCACAGGCCTATAATGTCATATCATTATATACATCATCCAGAGTCCTGCACGCCCGCACCGCAGAGCCTCCTCGCGGCTCCCTGCCTTTAGGGTGTGCCGGCATTTTATAGGACCGTTCCCCAAAAATCTGTGGCACGAAAGAGGGAGGTCTTTGTGGAATGGAGCCGCCCGAGCTGGACCACATACAAATAAAATATTCCCGCCAAAAAATAAAAATGGATGTGAACGGGGAACGAGAAATTAGCCTCCAGCTCTGGTGGAATCTATTAACCCTGGATCTTAAGCATGAAAAATAAGGGGGCGGGGCTGTGCGTGGGGCGGAGTCTTTTGTCGCTTGTTGCTTGAAGTAAAGTAGCAAACAAGGAAAACACAACAAAGCCACAAACTAGCTAGCATTAGCATTAGCATTCATTGTGTTATACGTTCTCCAAAGTCGTGTCCCAGCTGGGATGTCCATTGGTTCTTAGTTTGTACTCTATTGTATTATATTTTGGAATCATAATTCCCAGCCGAAGAACTGGGAATGGTCTGGCAGTAAGTATGAATAGTATTGAACCTGGGTAATAATATACGTGGAAGCTGGGCACCAACATCAGCAGTCAGATGCCATATTTAAGATCCCTGTAGAGGACGTGCTAACTCAGTCTCCTTTAGAAAATCAACCAAACAAGCAGTTTGACCAACGGAAATTAAAACTTTACATGGAACTGTATGCATGCCAGCAAACGCCCATGGCCTAATGGTGCCTACAGGTAAGCAGCATCTAGGAATACAACAAATTAGTCCAATCAAATGCTAACAACTTCCTGTCCTCCGCCATGACAGGACAAACACGGGTACCAAAACTAACCAAATCAAATTCAAAGTTTAATTGCCATGTACATAGACACATACACAACCGGCAGAGGAGGGCTTTAAACAAACATGAAACAATAAGAAACAGTCAGGTACAGACAGAATACCGTCACTGTCCATTCAAAAACAGGCACCTCCAAAACAGCAGCTTTACAGGAGAGGCCAAAAACCAATTAAATTCTAATGTAAGTCAATGGAACCAGACGTCTTTCCAAGCAGCTTTGGGCCGTTTCTGTTGGTCCATTCTTCAAGAAATGTGTACAGAGTGTAAACAGCAGCTGCTGTGTTCAAAAGATGCATAAAAGTAAAAATCAACAATATATGGATATACAAGGTTTATTCTGGACAGAGAAGATATGGTGTCTTTGTGTTATCTTATCGTTTTAGGTGAGTGGGCTGTCGTCCAGGCTCCCGTGTTTCACTGCTGGTTGTGCCGTGTGACTAATAATCTTGGATTTAATTAGATTTGAATAGTTTTGGTACCTGTGTTTGTCCTGTCATGGCGGAGGACAGGAAGCCGTTAGCTGTAGATGGGGCTAATTCACTGTAATGCAGCTTACCTGTAGGCACAATCAGGCCATGGGCATTTGCTTGCATGCATACAGCTGCATGTAAAGGTTTAGTTCCCTCTAGTGAAATGACGTTTGAATGCTTTTCCAAATGAGAGTAAGTCAGCACGTCCTCTACAGGGAGCTTACAAACGGATCTCACTGCTAACGCTGGTGCACAGGTTTTACCTATGGCCTGAGTTCCAATACAGCAGCCAGGTCTAGTCAATGTTTACCTGTATGCCTTTTATGACAGGAGTTGTTCGGCGACCTCCTTTCCGACCTCAGCCGTGGAAACGCTGCTCAGACGACAGTGGGAAATAGAGGTTAGGAGGAGCACCGGGAGGCACTGTGAGTCGGAGCACATGGCAGGATGATTGGAAGTGATTCCCCGCATTACGCCGCTGTTTGTTTTTACCATGCACCGCAGAGCTGGAGTAACTGGAACGTATACGGAATCCTCCGGACGAGCAAGCTTGCTCACGCACGTGCACACGGCCAGCTTAGTGCCAGCGCAGGTTTACATCTGTGTGCAGGACTCAGTCTGATGTGTACGTGGACTGTATGTCAGGAAGAGATGGAGAAAGAAAGAAAGGAGAGATGGGTGTAAAAGGTAAAGGTTCCTAAAACTGGGAATTCAAAAACCGATTAAAAGCTACAGGGAAACATTCAGATCCATCCTGATTGGAGAAGACACATCAACGCTCTGGGTCTGAAAGGATGTGTAGACCTTCCACTGACTTACATTAAAGGTGCATACCGTTACCCCTACAGCAGTGATGTAATGATATACAGTATATACATACACACATATATATATATATGGAGAGAGAGAGAGAGAGAGAGAGAGCAGCATCAGGAACTGCCTCTGTGGATATATGTCTGTGTGTGTGTGTGTGTGTGTGTGTGTGTGTGTGTGTGTGTGTGTGTGTGTGTGTGTGTGTGTGTGTGTGTGTGTGTATGTGTGTGTGTGTGTGTATATAGTGAGTGAGTGTGTGTGTGTGTGTATGTGTGTGTGTGTGTGTGTGTGTATAGTGAGTGAGTGTGTGTGTGTGTGTATGTGTGTGTGTGTGTGTGTGTGTGTGTGTCTGTGTGTGTGTGTGTGTGTGAGTGTGTGTGTGTATGTGAGTGTGTGTGTGTGTGTGTGTGTGTGCGTGTATTTACGGCTGAGTGGTGCTGTCAGTGAACATCACTCAGTCGAACCACAGCGGAGCACATCATTAACACAGACAGAGAGAGAGAGTGAGAGAAAGAGAGAGATGGAGAGGGGAAGACAAGAGTGAGAGAGAGAGAGAGAAGGGATATAAGGAGGGAAATAGAAGCAGATGGAGACTGTAAGAACTGGGAAAGAAAGAAAGAAAAAGAAAGAAAGAAAGAAAGAAAGAAAGAAAGAAAGAAAAGTGACAATCAAAAAAAGTGGAAAAAAGGAGGGAGAGAAAATGAACAGATAAAAGAGAGATTCAGAAAGTGTGAGAAAGAGGGACCAAAAAAGATAGAGAGGGAGAGAGAGAAAAAGAGAGGGAGAGAGACAGAGAAAGAAAGGGAGAGAGCGAGACAGACAGAAAGCAAGGGAGAGAGAGAGAGTGCGAGAGAGAGGGAGAGAGAAAGAAAGGGAGAGGGAGAGAGAGAAAAGGGAGAGAGAGTGTATGACAGAGAGAGAGAGAGAAAGAGGGAGAGACAGACAGAGAGAGAGAGAGAGAGAAAGAAAGAGGGAGAGAGAGAGAGAGACAAAGAGGGAGAGACAGACAGAGAGAGAGAGAGAGAGAGAGAGGGAGAGACAGACAGAGAGACAGAGAGAGAGAGAGAGAGAAAGAAAGAGGGAGAGAGATGCCGCTGAAAGAGAGAGAGGAGAAAGTCGGTCTTAGAACGAGTATGAGACAGAGAGAGGGAGCCAAGAAGACGAGACAGAGAGAGAGAGAGAGAGAGAGAGGGAGAGACAGACAGAGAGACAGAGAGAGAGAGAGAGAGAAAGAAAGAGTATGTAAGAGAGAGGGAGAGAGAGGGAGAGAGAGAGACAGACAGAGAGAGAGAGAGGTGTGGTGGGTTCATCCAGGGCTATGTGTGGTCTTTGTGAGTCAGTGGTCACATGGGCAGCATACTAAACACAGCGTGGCCTGCATCCTGACCCACTTTCATCAACCTGACACTCACATCCCTCTCGCTCAGCTCCACCTCCTGCTCCACATCTGTCTCCTCCACCACCTCCTCAAACTCCTTCTCCTCCTCCTCTACCCCAAAACCAACCATCCACCCCCTCCTCCCTCTCCACCCTCAAACCAAACCCCCTTTCTCCACTCTAAACCCCCAACCTGTCTTCCCCTTCTACCTCCTCCATCAACAAGCCAAACCCTCCACCCTAAACCCCACCCCTCCCTCTCCACATGCCCAAACCAATCCCTCTTCCCTACTCTTCCTCCTCCTCCACCCTCAAACCAAACCCCCTTTCTCCACTCTAAACCCCCAACCTGTCTTCCCCCACCTCCCCTTCTACCTCCTCCATCAACAAGCCAAACCCTCCACCCTAAACCCCACCCCTCCCTCTCCACTAATAGCCCAGAACCAATCAGTAGCCTCTCTCCATATTCCTCCTCCTCCACCCTCAAACCAAACCCCCCTTTCTTCACTCTAAACCCCCAACCTGTCTTCCCCTGCCTCCCCAGAACCAACCCTTCCTCTTCCATCACCATCCCTGCTCCCCACTTTTCCTCCTCCTCCACCACCTCCTCAAACTCCTTCTCCTCCTCCTCTACCCCAAAACCAACCATCCTACCCCTCCACCTTCCCTCGCTTGATCTCAAACCAAAACCCCCGTATCTCCCACTCTAAACCACTCAAACCTGTCTTCCCCACCTCCCTTCTAACCTCCTCCAATCAAACAAGCCAAACCCTCCACTCACAACCGCCACACCCCTCCCTTCCACCGGGTCTGTGCTGATGTCCAAACCAATCCCTCCTCCCTACTCTTCCTCCTCCTCCACCCTCAAACCAAACCCCCCTTTCTTCACTCTAAACCCCCAACCTGTCTTCCCCTGCCTCCCCAGAACCAAGCCTTCCTCCTCCATCACCATCCCTGCTCCCCACTTTTCCTCCTCCTCCACCCCCAAACAAGACCCTCAGTTTCCTTTATCTATCCAAACTCCTGTACAGGGGCGCGTGCCGTGTTGGAGGTACGGAAGAGGAGGTCAGCCTGTGTGGTCAGGAATGGTCAGGAAGCTGATCCACATGTGTACGTATACGATACCAAGCTACGTATCGTATAAGCAGTGTGAGTCCGGATCTGCGTAACTACAGCTGAAAGCAATTCCAAGCCGGGTGCTGCTACCCTGCAGTGATGCTGAGGCTAGAACAGGGTGTGCTGTATAAGCAGAGGCAGCGTGTGCGGTAGTGCGGGCAATAGAGAGTATCCTGCACCACACACTCAGCGAAGGCTGTATTAATCACTGCCATTCTCCTGTCTATGATTACAGCTCATCCGTCTCAGTTTGCCCAGCACTCTGATGAGGGTGAGCCTCATGGAGGTCTGATTAAAAACGTAAGTACCTCATAATACAGGAGCACGGCTGAACATCCCTCCACGAGCTCATACATGCACTCAGCCGCCTGTATGTCCTCAATAATAACCGCACCTTTCGCGGAAATAAAGCAACTCTGTAATGGAAGTTTATGGAAAACCATTTATTCCGGGTAACTGGATCATTTCTGCCGGTTCACTTAGCACGAAATGTCCGTGGTGCCGACAGTAATACTATATAGGTACGCCGTACCGAGCGAAACCCAGAGACCGTCCTTCTGTGCATTCAGCCTCCAGTAAAAACAGTCATTACATGCAACACCTCGGAGATCCGATCTAAACCAATCAGACAAGGAAGGAGGGGGTCAAGAACCGGTGGACCCCCCAACACCGCCCCAATCAGATATACAGCTTTCATCTCTGGGAGACAGAGGACAACATCAAGCTCCACGGCAACATCCATCCCTCTACTGTGAGAAGACACCTCGTCCTATGGAGGTCTGAAAGGAGGTGTAGCTGTTCAAGATGCTCCTCACTGAGACACACTGACCAGTCCAGACCTCAACACCACTGACCATACAGGACACTCTGTAGGTGTACAGGTCCAGACTGTAGTCCGTCGAAGCCTGTGTCTTCGAGGTCCACTGTACCTTCGTAGACAAGGACCCACAGGACCCCCACAGAGAGGGTATGATGATTGGCAGCAGTGAGGGATCATTACGCTAGCAACTGCACAGTGACACTGACGTGGTGGTGGTGTGTTAGTGTGTGTAGGTACGGATGGTGATGGAGGGTGAGGGATCAGACACAGCAGTGCTGCTCGGACCTCAGTGTCACTTTGGAGCTGAGAATCGTGCCCACCATCCAAAACTGCCCTAGATAGACAGCGTCATGTGTGGCAGCTCCCTGATGGCAGGACACGGTCCTGTGGGGGCAGCGTCTGGGGGCAGTGTCTGTGGGCGCAGTGTCTGTGGGGCAGCCAAAACTACCTGGCAACAGCGTTCTGGTGGGCCAGCGTCCTGATGGGGGCAGCAGTGTCCTTGTGGGCGCAGTGTCCGTTGGGCAGCAGCGTCCTGTGGGCACCAGCGTTCGTTGGCACAGTGTTTCTGTGGGCACAGTGTCATGTGGGGCAGCGTCATGTCGGGGCAAGCGTTCCTGTGGGGCAGCGTCCCCTGTGTGGGGCGAGGTCCCTGAGGGGGCGTGTCCTGAGTGTGGCAGTGTCCTGATGGGCACCACGCGTCCTGTAGGCAGGTCAATGGTGTCCACTGATGAAGGCACTCGAGTGATCGAGCACCAACACTGCACTGTGGCGACAGCAGCATATGAGCTATTCGTCTCTGAAGCTGTCCATCTACACGGTGGGACAGCAGGCAACTGGTAGGAGTGTCTAAGTACGAGTGGTATACAGGAGGGGACAACAGTGTCTCAACACTCCATGCAAGACACTGCTGTTGTCTGCTTCAACTCATCAACCAGCACCACACCCTAACACCTACACCTATCAACACCAGATCAAGTGTCCACTGCAGTGCTGAGAATGATCCACCACCCACATCGTACCTGCTCTGTGGTGGTCCTGTGGGGGTCCTGACCATTGAAGAACAGGGTAATACAGTACACAGAGTAGTTCTCCTGTATGGAAAGTTTAGCTGTGTGTGTGCAGATGTGGTAAACATGTGTGCAGCAGCGTATGGCGTGTGAGAAGAGCATGTCGGGGTGTGTATGTGCGTGTGGAGCATCATGGCTGTAATTAAGGTGGAATCAGAGTGAGATGTGCTCTGCCGCGATAATGAGCTTCGTCTGAATTATTAACTACAGCTGCATCCCCTGGACATACGGTCCCACCAGACTCAGCTCACAACCACACACACACACGCATAAACAACTCGGGCTCTGTGCGTCCACACACAACCTACTGCAGCAACCACGGCATCCTGAAACGGCAGAGAGCGCATGTGTGCTCCTCAACAGTGACTTCACAGCAGAGGAAACGTTCCAATCATCTCTTACGGAGGTAAAAGCTGGACAGTCAAGCTTTCACGTTGGTAAAGAGAACCATGGACCGCAAAGCCAACAGACACGCGGTTCCTGGAGCAAATCAAGCCTCAGCTCTCTAATTCCGGGTAACCAAACGGAAGCTGTTAGAGGAACCTGTCCACGGTGGAAGACCATCATGCCTAGGAGAGATAAAGGTAAGAGGGAGACGATGAGGGGTCGAGATGATCAGAGCAACCAGCCATTCAGAAGCCAGAGGAGCCTAACAAAAGGCAGGACGTTCGAGAGGAGCACAGTCCATAAAGTCACGAGGAGTCGGAAACGACCTTGACGGCCCTTAAAGGGCACATGTCCTTTATTTTGTTCAACTTATTTGGATCCACGGAACATTTATGTGCACTCATACAGACACTCCAGCAAGCTGGGGTTCTCCCAACCTGCACAAGCTCTGCACATCACTGCCTTTGCGTCTCTTCCCACTGATTTAATGGGACCGTGTGGAGAACATGAGCGCACCTGCAGCCCTCGGGCCTACAGAGGGTCCAGGCATCGTTTTCCCCACTCAGGGCCTGTGTCCAAACCCCCCGTCTGCGAGAGAAGGCTCCTGGCTCTGGCGTTCGCTCACTCTGGAATTTCCGTCTGCACTGCTTGCTCAACAGACGCTTTTCTCTTTCCATCCCGTCTATATTTTCACTCCAAAAATGAGGAACCTCGTAGAGGAATTCTAGCCGATTTTGCACAGACGTGAAGCCCGACAGATGCCGGGGTGAGTCTCCGTGGACGTGGATCTACTGCACTCTACATGACCTCTTTGAAGTCACACTCATGAGCGACAATGACATAAGCTTGATACGACTGTGTGCACTAACGTAATTGTTTTAGGAAGACCCCCGGGCCCACTTATGTAGCCCCCAACAGATGATCTACATACACCCAATCACAAAAATAACAGTTGCACAAATAGCTCCACCATGACAAACGCAACCATGGGCACCTCAGCGCCAACCCGAATGCCCATAAAGCTCTCAGCCGTCTGCTGTATTTCTGTCAGCATGATGCCAGCAGTGTTCTCTCAAACTCTGGAAGCTTTAGGCTGACCCTTATCAGCCCCTACACTTCCTGTAGTGTATTACAGTCTGTCAGAATGAACGTGTGGGTCATATCGCCCCCTACACTTCCTGTAGTGTATTACAGTCTGTCAGAATGAGCGTGTGGGTCATACTGCCCCCTACATTTCCTGTAGTGTATTACAGTCTGTCAGAATGAGCGTAGAGGTCATATCGCCCCCTACACTTCCTGTAGTGTATTACAGTCTGTCAGAATGAGCGTGTGGGTCATATCGCCCCCTACGCTTCCTGTAGTGTATTACAGTCTGTCAGAATGAGCGTGTGGGTCAAATCGCCCCTACGCTTCCTGTATTGTATTACAGTCTGTCAGAATGAGCATGTGGTCATATCGCCCCCTACACTTCCTGTAGTGTATTACAGTCTGTCAGAATGAGCATGTGGGTCGTATCGCCCCCTACACTTCCTGTAGTGTATTACAGTCTGTCAGAATGACCGTGTGGGTCATATCGCCCCCTACACTTCCTGTAGTGTAGTATTACAGTCCCAGTCTGTCTAGATATGAGAGCGTGTGGGTCATACTGCCCCCTACATTTCCTGTAGTGTATTACAGTCTGTCAGAATGAGCATAGAGGTCGTATCGCCCCCTACATTTCCTGTAATGTATTACAGTCTATAGACTTTATAGACAGTCTCTCTCTCCATATGGCAGCCTTAGCCTTCCAGATGTAACTTTAAACAAACCCTCAGTTACTCCCAGCCCAGGCCAACGGGCGCTGACAGATAACAAGGACGTCTTCCTTTCCATCTCTCTCTCTATCGTTTCCGTCTTTTCCGATTCCAGCTTCTTCTGCCGTGACCTCTCTCCACACTTTCACCTCTGCTAGGAGCTTATTTCACACAGCAATTACCTGCACACGCATGCTGAGCCGCGATTCACACGCGAAGGCATCGCTTTCGCTAACACGTTCACAAGTCATGCTCTCCTGTGAAGTACGCAGCTCCGGCAGGCCACGTATATAATTGAATAGGATAAGGAAATGCAGTGGCGCCAGAGAAAGCGGAAGAAATGTGCAGTGTAATTAATGCAGATATATTAGTGGAGACATATACTGGAAATTACATAGGAGACCGGTTACAGTAAGACCCCAGAAGCCTTCTCCACGGGGGAGGGTAGTTTAACATGCCAATAGCAAACAATACTGACAGATGTCAGACGTCATCTATAAACTATATGGCTTTCTATATGTGTTATTCTGCTGATATTCGCATATCTGCTTTGTGGTCAAAGGTCAATTTTCCAGATTTTGATATAGGTACTAAGTAGGTAATAAATTAAGTATGAATTAAACCTTTTATCATCCATTAAAGTTATATGTTATGTTTGTATTTTTTTTTACTTCACTACAGGAAGTGTAGGGGGTGATATGACCTACACGCTCATTCTGTCAAACTGTAATACACTACAGGAAGCATAGGGGGCGATATGACCCACATCATCATTCTGACAGACTGTAATACACTACAGGAAGTGTAGGGGGCGATATGACCCACACGCTCATTCTGACAGACTGTAATACACTACAGGAAGCGCAGGGGGCGATATGACCCACATGCTCATTCTGACAGACTGTAATACACTATAGGAAGTGTAGGGGGCGATATGACTTCCATTGTTTCAGTGACCCCTCCTGCAGCTCTTCAGCGTGGTCTGTTTCCCCTCTCTGCCCACCTTCGTGAGAGTGCTGTCCATTCTCAGGTCGGGCCTACCGGTACACTAAGGCTGTAATCCAGGCCTTCCTGGAAAACAGTGGTATTAATAGAGGTCAGTCGATGCTGCAGGCTGGCCAGCAGACTGGACGTCTGAGACAGAGCGGGTTCACGCTAGCAGCTCCCAGGCAGGATTACAGCACATCACCCTTTTACTAGTCCCTCCCCCTCTCTCTACCTTTCCTCCCTCTCTCTCCCTCTCTCTACCTCTCCTCCCTTTACTTCCTACCTCTCCCTCATTTCCTTCTCTTTGTTTCTTTCTGTCTCCATCTTGCTCATTCTAGATGTGCGAATGTGTGTGTGTGTTCAGTTTATGTATGTATGTGTGCTGAGTGTGTTTGTATGTGTTCAGTGTATGTGTGTGCTCAGTGTGCATGTTCAGTGTTTTACGTGTGTGTGCTCAGTGTGTGTCTGTGTTCAGTGTATGCGGATGTGTATGTGTTCGGTGTATTTATGTGTGTGTGTGTTCAGTGTGTGTGCTCAGTGTATGTGTGGGTGTTCAGTGTATGAATGTACATGTGTGTGCTCAGTGTGTGTGTTCAGTGTATATATCTGTGTGCTCTCTGTGTATGTATGTGTATGTGCTCAGTGTGTGTGTGTTCAGTGTATGTATGAGTGTGTGCTCACTGTGTATGTACGACTGTGTGCTCAGTGTATGTGTGTGTGTCTTCAGTGTACGTGTGTGTGTGTGCTCAGTGTACGTGTGTGTGTGTGTGTGTTCAGTGTACGCGTGTGTGTGTGTGTGCTCAGTGTACGCGTGTGTGTGTGTGTTCAGTGTACGTGTGTGTGTGCTCAGTGTACGTGTGTGTGTGCGTGTGCTCAGTGTACGCGTGTGTGTGTGTGTGTGCTCAGTGCACGCGCGTGTGTGTGTGGGTGTGTGTGTGTGTGTGTGTGTGTGTGTGTGTGTGTGTGTGTGTGTGCTCAGTGTGTGTGTGTGTGTTCAGTGTACGTGTGTGTGTGTGTGTGTGTGTGTGTGTGTGTGTGTGTGTGCTCAGTGTGTGTGTGTGTGTTCAGTGTACGTGTGTGTGTGTGCTCAGTGTGTGTGTGTGTGTTCAGTGTACGTGTGTGTGTGTGTGTGTGTTCAGTATATATATGAGTGTGTGCTCAATTTGTGTGTGTTCAGTGTGCGTGTTCAGTGTACATGTTTGTGTGTGTGTGCTCAGTGTGTGTGCTCAGTGTACGTGCGTGTGTGTGTTCAGTATATGTGTGAATTAAAAGCACGTTAAGGAGCCGATGCCAACTGTTCCAGAGGCCAGCGTGTGCGGGCGTGTGGGCCTGTTTTCCACAGCCTTATTTTGATTGAATCATCTTGTTTTTTTGTTTTGCACTCCTCTCACCCTGCCAGCCAATCAGAGCCCTCGCACTGCTGCAAAGCCCCATGGGAGCGTATGAGTGACACCCAGCTGCAGATCTCCGGGCAGCACAAACAAGTCCTGAGGAATTAAGGCAGATTTAAATCCAGTTTAGCGCTACGAGCTTAAGATTAGCGCAGCCCGGCCTCGTCCTGGGGGCTTTAACGGGCAGCGGCCCTGTGGTGGTAAATATCTCATCTGGTCATATTAACAACAACCGACTGATGACGTCACTCGCCCGACAACATGTTGACACTAAAGGACCCATATCCTGAGTTCCTCCTCACCCCCCCCCTCCAATCCCCACATCTGAAGTAATGAATACGTGACCTCACAGCAATGTTTCGCCTTCAGTACCTGACCTCACTAATGCTCAATCAAATCCTCACAGCAATGTTCCAACATCAGTACCCGACCTTAACAATACTCAATCAAATCCTCACAGCAATGTTTCAACATCAGTACCTGACCGCATTAATACTCAACCAAATCATCACAGCAATGTTCCAACATCAGTACCTGACCACATTAATACTCAATCAAATCATCACAGCAATGTTCCAACATCAGTCCCCGACCTTAACAATACTCAATCAAATCCTCACAGCAATGTTTCAACATCAGTACCTGACCGCATTAATACTCAACCAAATCATCACAGCAATGTTCCAACATCAGTACCTGACCGCATTAATACTCAATCAAATCATCACAGCAATGTTTCGCCTTCAGTACCTGACCTCACTAATACTCAATTAAATCATCACAGCAATGTTCCAACATCAGTACCCGACCTTAACAATACTCAATCAAATCCTCACAGCAATGTTTTAACATCAGTACCTGACCACATTAATACTCAACCAAATCATCACAGCAATGTTCCAACATCAGTCCCCGACCTTAACAATACTCAATCAAATCCTCACAGCAATGTTTCAACATCAGTACCTGACCGCATTAATACTCAATCAAATCCTCACAGCAATGTTTCGCCTTCAGTACCTGACCTCACTAATACTCAATTAAATCATCACAGCAATGTTCCAACATCAGTACCCGACCTTAACAATACTCAATCAAATCATCACAGCAATGTTTCGCCTTCAGTACCTGACCTCACTAATACTCAATTAAATCATCACAGCAATGTTCCAACATCAGTACCCGACCTTAACAATACTCAATCAAATCCTCACAGCAATGTTTTAACATCAGTACCTGACCACATTAATACTCAACCAAATCATCACAGCAATGTTCCAACATCAGTACCCGACCTTAACAATACTCAATCAAATCCTCACAGCAATGTTTCAACATCAGTACCTGAACGCATTAATACTCAACCAAATCATCACAGCAATGTTCCAACATCAGTACCTGACCGCATTAATACTCAGTCAAATCCTCACAGCAATGTTCCAACATCAGCACCCGACCTTACTAATACTCAATCAAATCCTCACAGCAATGTTTCAACATTAGTAACTGACCTCACTGATACTCAATCAAATCATCACAGCAATGTTCCAACATCAGTACCCAGCCTTAACAATACTCAATCAAATCATCACAGCAATGTTTCGCCTTCAGTACCTGACCTCACTAATACTCAATCAAATCATCACAGCAATGTTTCAACATCAGTACCTGACCGCATTAATACTCAACCAAATCCTCACAGCAAAGTTCCAACATCAGTACCCGACCTTAACAATACTCAATCAAATCCTCACAGCAAAGTTCCAACATCAGCACCCGACCTTACTAATACTTAATCAAATTCTCACAGCAATGTTCCAATATCAGTAACTGACCTCACTGATCCTCAACCAGATCAGATGTTCCACCTCCCTGCAGCAGAGACTGTGGACTGAGAGCTGTGGTCCTGTGCCGTGCGAGCCGTGTTGGTGTGCTGTGTTAAGGTGGAGGTGCTGTAGCTGCTTTAGTGATGCCGTGTGCCTCAGTGTGAGTGAGCTCAGTGGTTCTGTAGGCAAGCCGCTGTTTTACGTGCCCTCAAACAATATAGCCTGCAATAAAACGTCCATTACGAACGCTCTTCAGGTTCTAACGACGTTCCGTCTTTAACTGCGGCCTCGTAAACGGCCAGACTCCAGCCAATCGCCCAATAAACCCTCCGCGCCTGAAGACAGCGCTCGCCAAGGATTACAGAGGAGCCTGATATCAGGAAACGCTTCCCACCAGACCCAGATCACAACCCCGGCTCACTCTCCGCTCCACACTGGAGAGACAGATCCCAGCCCAAACCGGGAAAAACAAACATCGGAATAAACAAGCCTTCAAAACCACCGACAACCACGTCACAACGACAACCACGTCACAACGACAACCACGTCACAGCGATAACCTCATCACAACGACAACCTCATCACAACGACAACCACGTCACAACGACACCCTCATCACAGCGATAACCTCATCACAATGAGAATCTCATCACAACATCAACCTCATTACAACATCAACCTCATCACAGCAATAACCTCATCACAACGTCAACCTCGTCACAACGATGAACTCATCACAACATCAACCTCATTACAACATCAACCTCATCACAGCGATAACCTCATCACAACGACACCCTCATCACAGCAATAACCTCATCACAGCAATAACCTCATCACAACGAGAATCTCGTCACAACGTTAACCTCATCACAGCAATAACCTCATCACAGCAATAACCTCATCACAGCAATAACCTCATCACAACGTTAACCTCATCACAGCAATAACCTTATCACAACGTCAACCTCGTCACAACATCAACCTCATCACAACGTCAACCTCGCCACAACGAGAATCTCGTCACAACATTAACCTCATTACAACATCAACCTCATCACAACGACACCCTCATCACAACAACAACCTCATTACAACGAGAATCTTGTCACAAGGATAACCTCATCACAGCAATAACCTCATTACAATGTTAACCTCATCACAGCAATAACCTCATCACAACGACAACCTCATCACAACATCAACCTCATTACAACATCAACCTCATTACAACAATCACCTCATCACAACATCAACCTCATCACAACGACAACCTCATCACAACGACACCCTCATCACAACGACAACCTCATCACAACGACACCCTCATCACAACGACAACCTCATCACAACGACACCCTCATTATAACATCAACCTCATCACAACGACACCCTCATTATAACATCAACCTCATCACAACGACACCCTCATTATAACATCAACCTCATCACAACGACACCCTCATCACAACAACACCCTCATTATAACATCAACCTCATCACAACGACACCCTCAACACAATGACAACCTCATTACAACAATCACCTCATCACAACATCAACCTCTTCACAACGCCAACCTCACCACACAGAGAGAGAGTGAGATAGAGAAGGAGAGGGAGAGTGAGGGAAAGAGAGGGAGAGGGAGGGAGAGAGAGAACGAGAGGGGGAGATAGAGAAGGAGAGAGAGAGGTAGAGAAGGAGAGAGAGAGAGGGGAAGAGAAAGAGAGGGAGGGAGAGAAAGAGAGAGAGTAAGAGAGAGAGAGAAGGGGGGGGGGCGAAAGAGAGGGAGAGGGAGATCCTGTGTTATGGAGCATGAGCACTCGTCCTGCCACAAGTGTAATCTTATTAAACTCTTCTGAGCGCGTGCCACAGGGAGGGAAACACGCCCCCCTCCGGACACGGTGACTTCATTAGCATGTACCCCTCACCATACATCTCTCCCTCTCTCCCTTTCTCTTCTTCTCCTTCTCTCTCTCCCCCTATCCTTCTCTTTCCCCCGCTTTCTTCCTCTCTACTACACTCTCTCTGTACCTCTCTCTCTCTCTTTCTCTCTCTCTCCCTCTCTCTCTCTCTCTCTCGGGAGGGGGGCTCGTGCTCTGTGTGTGTGCGTTTTCCAGCCCAGACAGGCGGCCCTGGAGTCCGTCTCGTGGCCTTACTGACCGGACACCCTGGTGTCCCCCGGGTGACCCCCCCCTCCCCACCCCCTCCATTCCGCACACCTCACACGAGCTCCTACGAGAAACGTCATCACCTCCTCGGTTTGCCGTTCACAGCTGCACACACACGCGCGCGCACACACACACACACAATGAAAGCGCGGCTTCTCTACGATATGCAGGCATGCATGCCGCGAGCTCCCGGTGCAACGAACTCAGTGACCCCCTCCCATCATGCCCCCTCCCCGGTACTGCTCGCCGCTCCTCGCGCTGAATGTAAACCCTCACGACGTCGCGTTGAGCGCGAGCCGCTGCGGTCAGTGTGAACGGAAGACACAACAATGGGCGTTTTACTACCAGACCCACCGGCCCTGCACGAGCCTCCCCGCAGTGCTAGAAGCGCGTGAGCGCGGAGCTTACCTTCCAGCCGGCCGAGCTGTTGCTGTCCCCTTTATCCTTGAAATAGGGCACGAAGCGGACCATCCAGTCGTAGATCTGCGAGAGCGTGAGCCGCTTCTCGGGCGTGCTCTCGATGGCGCGTGTGATCAGGTCCGCGTATGACTGGTTGCCCCACGCGTTCCGCCGCGACGACTTGGCTTTGCGCAGCTGGCCGGCCACGTCGAGCGCGGCGGAGAGGCAGGCGGGCGCCGGCGCGCCGGCAGGGTGCTTCAGCTCGAGCTCGAGCGGCGCGCCCCCGCCGGCCCTCTCGGCGCGGCACGCGGGCGCGTCGTGCGGCTCGGCTTTCAGGCGCGCTTTGGCGTGCGACCCGACAACTCCGACTACTCCTGCTCCAGCCGTTCCTCCTCCTCCTCCGTCCGTGCACGGCGGCGGCGGCGGCGGCCAGGTGCAGGCGCGCGGGCGGGCGCGCGCCTCGCTGTGGTCCACGGCGTCGCGTCCAACCTGATGCGCCTCCATGCCGCTGTGCTCCATCATCATCAGCATTTGGAGGAGATGGCGGGACAATCAAGGTCAGCAGGAGGGAAAACAAGACAGCACGAGATTCAACAACCAGAGCACGCTCTCCGGGAAAAACCGGGAATAGTACAAATCCAGCCGGGAGACGTCGAGACGAGCGACGAGCGCGCGGGTCTTATCGTCTGGTCTGGAGTCTCTCAGCACAAAAAAAGGTCAAAAAAAGAGAAAGAGAGAATAAAAAGAGAAACGCCGCGAGCCCCGGTGGCGAGAACGTTCGTGCCGCGCGGATTGTCAGAAGGGAGCGCGCGAGCGCGGCCCGCGCTTCGCCGTTAACGCCAGTCTCTCTGCCATGACGCCAAAAGACAGTTCCCTTTCTACCGAGCGTCCACCGTGAGCGCGCGCGCGCGCGTGTGAGGAGAAGTGTGGGGGGCGGGGGGGCGGAGGTCACACGCCCATCACCGTGCCACGTTCAGAGCAACCACTCCGTTCGGCTTCCTCGCGCGCAGCAACAGTTGACCGGCTGTGACCAGTGAAAGCTCCTCAATCCCAGCACGAGGGAGAAAAGGGGAGAGAGAGAGAGAGAGAGAGAGAGAGAGAGAGAGAGAGAGAGAGAGAGAGAGAGCGGCAGAGAGCGCGCGCGCTCCTTATTTTCCCCCGCGTGCCCCCCCCTCTCAGATTTTGTCACCGCGCGAGCGCTCTGATAGTAGCTACACAGCAGCAGCGCGCGCCTTTAGAAACACGCCGGAGTGACTCCACACGGTGGCTCCGTTCTGCTCGCGAGCCAGGCTTCAACCGGAACGGGAATTTTAATTCTATTTAATTCTATATGAACTACTTGAATTATGACCATAGAGCTGAACGTCTCCTCCCGCGCACAGGAGCTCGCGCGCCCGGGCGTCCAAGTTGCAGATGAGGAGGTGCTGCTGTTACAGTCACCATCAGATAACCGGATACAGTGTAGCACAACAACAACAACAACAACAACAACAACAACAACAACAACAACAATGGAACTACAGCTTAGGACGCGCATTACAGTACATCTGTATATTGGTTCCCTGCTCTTACAGGAAACGGTGCCAACCTGTTGCACTGCTAGTCTACCAGCATGCTAGCTCACAGGACCTGAAGGAAACCATGAGGAGAGTTCTCTAGTAAAGGCACTGGCTCTGTTTTTGTATGTGGTTCTATCTAGCACCAAAATGGGTTCTCCTGTTGTTACAGTCGGTCTGAAGACGGACTTCCCCACAGAAATAACAATTTACATCTAAACCTTACCTTAGAACCACACACAACTGTTCTCCACCAGTCTAAAGAACCATTCCACCCAGCAAAGAACCACTGAAACATGATTCTGAGTGTCCATGGTTCTATACAGAACCAAAAAGGGTTCTGAAGTCTAAATAAAACCACTGTCTGTATTAAAGAACCAGACACCTTTTAGGTTTGTGGATCTGACTGATCTGCAGCAGTAATAAGTAAGCTAAAT
This sequence comes from Prochilodus magdalenae, assembly GCA_024036415.1. Taxonomy (NCBI): domain Eukaryota; kingdom Metazoa; phylum Chordata; class Actinopteri; order Characiformes; family Prochilodontidae; genus Prochilodus; species Prochilodus magdalenae. Next base: position 113,754 of record JAMWET010003726.1, on the reverse strand, counting down.
CTAGAACCACAATAACAGAAACGTAAAAGGGAGGGAGGGAAGAGAGAGAGAGAGAGAGAGAGAGAGAGAGAGAGAGAGAGAGAGAGAGAGAGAGAGAGAGAGAGAGAGAAAGAGAGGGAGGGAGAGAGAGAGAGAGAGAGAGAGAGAGAGAGAGAGAGAGAGAGAGAGAGAGAGAGAGAGAGAGAGAGAGAGAGAGAGAGAGAGAAAGAGAGAGAGAGAGAGAGGGAGAGAGGAAGAGAGAGAGGGAGACTGAGAGTGAGAGATAGAGAGAGGGAGACAGAGAGGGAGAGAGAAAAAGAGGGAGGGAGGGAGAGAGAGGAAGAGAGAGAGAGAGAGAGAGAGAGAGAGAGAGAGAGAGAGAGAGAGAGAGAGAGAGAGAGAGAGAGAGAGGGAGAGAGAGAGAAGCTAGGTTCCCTACCCGTTGCAGTAATGGAAGGTAAGCCTGAATAGCATGCTAATATGCTAACACCTCAGTGCTCTTTTACTCATACCTGAAGCAACAGGCGGTCTTCATCACAACCCTGGTGGTCCGCTGGTGTTCTGCTGGGCAGTCTTCTGGGGCTAAGCACGATTCCATTTTCAAATGAGTTTAGTTCAGAATTTACACTGACAGCAGCACGTTCAACATTCCAGCGCTGCAGATCAGAACTGATGCGTATCCTTATCCTCTCAGGTGTTAGTAATGTTGGTCTATTATCTAAAACAAAAGGCTGCACACATTCAGAACCAGTTTAGAAGACAAACGCTAGTTATGTAGTAGATATCGTGTATGCTGGACAGTGGGGGGGACTGGACCACCAGTGGCAAACAGTCAACTGGGGTGCCAAGCCAGCGGACTGGCGTAGTACCATCTGGGGTACTAGTAAGAAATCATTTCTTAGTGTTCTGGGAGTGTAGAGAAGCTCTAGATAGCGCTATCGCTCTGATATATGAAGTCCAGTTTTGCCAAATCATGTTTATATAACGCCATATACACTCATTGTATCATACACTACCTTCGTCATTTCCTTTTCATTCTGTCTCATAAAGGAACAACCTGTTGTGCCGCTCCTCAGCCCACGGTTGGGGGGATTACACCTCTCCAGCCCATCCACATGGGGGTCCTAGGCTCATGTGCAGCTGCTCCAGAGTGTAAACAAAGAGCTTCAAGACACTTCCAGCTGGAGAGCTCACACCCAGTTCGAACAGAAGTAGCTCAATGTATACCACAATTTACAATATAATCAATCATAACAGATAAACCATCATCAATAC
>JAMWET010003726.1:35000-107500 GCA_024036415.1 Prochilodus magdalenae | reverse complement strand
TGTTGGAGAGGCAGTCACATGGTGGAGTCGAGTGCACCTGAGCTTCAGGGGTGTGAGGACAGAAAGGTCACAGGCCTCTTCATCAGATCACATGCCCCACAGATGCAGGAGTATCCGGACCGCCTGTCTGACGAGCGACTTCCACCGCTTTCAGATTACCGTCCCATAGAAACGCTGAGGCGATCGAGCAGCGCGCTCCGAGGACGCCACGCACGGGCCTAAGGTCACCATGTCCATGGACTGGTACACAGCGCCCCAGCATTACTGACCTTAGTCAGGTCCTCACAGCAATGCCCAACATCAGTACCTGTCCTCACTAATACTCAATCAAATCCTCACAGCAATGCTCAACATTCGTACCTGTCCTCACTAACACTCAATCAAATCCTCACAGCAATGCTCAACATCAGCACCTGTCCTCACTAATACTCAATCAAATCCTCACAGCAATGCTCAACATCAGCACCTGTCCTCACTAATACTCAATCAAATCCTCACAGCAATGCTCAACATCAGCACCTGTCCTCACTAATAATCAAATCCTTACAGCAATGCTCAACATTCGTACCTGTCCTCACTAACACTCAATCAAATCCTCACAGCAATGCTCAACATTCGTACCTGTCCTCACTAACACTCAATCAAATCCTCACAGCAATATTCCAACATCAGCACCTGTCCTCACTAACACTCAATCAAATCCTCACAGCAATATTCCAACATCAGCACCTGTCCTCACTAATACTCAATCAAATCCTCACAGCAAAGCTCAACATCAGTACCTGACTTCAAATCCTCACAGCAATGCTCAACATCAGTACCTGTCCTTACTAATACTCAATCAAACCCTCACAGCAATGTTCAACATTAGTACCTGTCCTCACTAACACTCAATCAAATCCTCACAGCAATGCTCAACATTCGTACCTGTCCTCACTAACACTCAATCAAATCCTCACAGCAATATTCCAACATCAGCACCTGTCCTCACTAATACTCAATCAAATCCTCACAGCAAAGCTCAACATCAGTACCTGACTTCAAATCCTCACAGCAATGTTCCACATTAGTACCTGTCCTCACTAACACTCAATCAAATCCTCACAGCAATGCTTAACATTCGTACCTGTCCTCACTAACACTCAATCAAATCCTCACAGCAATGTTCCAACATCAGTACCTGTCCTCACTAATACTCAATCAAATCCTCACAACAATGTTCAACATCAGCACCTGTCCTCACTCATACTGAATCAAATCCTCACAGCAATGTTCAACATCAGCACCTGTCCTCACTAATACTCAATCAAATCCTCACAGCAATGTTCAACATTAGTACCTGTCCTCACTAATACTCAATCAAATCCTCACAGCAATGTTCAACATCAGCATCTGTCCTCACTAATACTCAATCAAATCCTCACAGCAATGTTGAACACAGCAAGTGAAAACCCTAGTTATATATCTGTACTGAGGTATAACTGCAGCGGTACAAGCCGAGGCAGACTTTCAGTTGTCTGAGCACAACTGTTGATTTTAATGATTCCCAGTTATGATGTGACAGAGATGCCCGAAGTCAACAGAATTCCGCACCCCCACGCACACCAGCTTAGGGAAGGGTGGGACGTGCCGTACCTGCCTCTACCGGTCTGTGGTGTTCCCGCTGTGATGCCTCTCCCACATCACTTCTCACCCTCAGGGAAGTTTGAAGTCAATGAACATCCTGACAGTCCACATATACGATCACAGAGGGCGACGTGTTTACAGACCGGATGGAGCAGCTCGATATTCCAGTATGTGCCTTGGAAAAAATGGGAATTTCTGCTTACCCTATAGCACTACTGTTTCCCAGTTACACTCTTTCTCTGATTATTATCCTCCTGGTGGAGTTTGTACGCTAACACATTATTCAGGATATTAAAATCGTTTCAGCTTCGGAATGTTTGGCCTGATTGGGAATCCTGTGCTTGTAAGCAGCTTATCATGGAATTATTGTTAAATTATGAATTTTCTACCACATAGGAATGAATGGATTTGCATCCAGCTTGGACCAACTTGATAAATACTGACATACCAAAAGTCATGTGATTTCAGGATGAAGATTGATTATGAAGCGTTCCCTCCAGGGACAACTTGGGAACGCCCATGCCTGTATATGGTGTCAGGTGTTATCTTCGGAATGAAGTTGAACACTGGCCAGCATGCTCATGACAAGGAGATGGGAATTATCGGAGTTGGGCATGATAGTGGAATTCCCTGAATTCTTTAGAACTCTCCAGAATGCTCCTCGAACCACTCCTGGACTACTTGGTTCTAAAGGGAAGCTGCATTATCCTGCGGAAATATCCCATCATTTTGTGGGGGAACATGTGGTGGGTGTCCACTGCGCTGTCCTCTGTGGGTGGTAACGCTTTCCATGACGTATTCCCGGTACACATGTGACACTGTGGATCAAAGAATGTTAATGCCCACAAAGCTTTGGAAATGGGATGTCCCATCCGTCTGCCACCCACTATCAGGTCTTGTTCAGAGTCTGATAATCCACACCTCCTTGCTATAAGCACGCTGGCCAGTGTTCGACCTCACTCACAAGATCACACCTCACAGCTTATACAGGTGTGGGCGTTCCCAAGCCGTCCCCTGAGGTAACACCCCTCCATAATCCATAATCTACATACTGATATCACGTGACTTTTGGTATGTCAGTGGAAGACCATTACAGCCCCCCATCAACCATATAGGATATCCCATCAAACCCCAGCAAACACCCAGGATACTACAGCAGGCACCGATTCCCACATGGGAGCAAAGCATTATTCCAAAAGCTGCTGGAAAAGTTCCACAGATCTCAACTCTGAATGCAGCTAACAGTCTGGGTTTAGCCAATCAGGAGATGATCTAGACTGTTCTCCATCACACACGACAAAAAAAAACTTTCTCTGAGAGTGGAAACTGCGGTGTTGGAGGAAGGGGCAGTAGTTTGGATGTAGTTTGATGTAGACTGATGCAGATGGACGTAAACTGGACGCAAACTGGATGCAGATGGATGTAGACTAGATGCAGATAAACATGGACTGATGTAGATGGATGCAAACTAATACAGATGGATGTAGACTGGATGCATATAGATGTACACTGATGTAGATAGCTGTAGACTGGATACAGATGGATGTAGACTGGATGCACATTAATGCAGACTGATGCAGATAGACATAGACTGTTGCAGATGGATGTAAACTGGATGCAGATGGACATGGACTGATGCAGAAGCATGTAGACTGGATGCATAAAGATGTAGACTGGGTGCAGATGGATGTAGACTGGGTGCAGATGGATGTAGACTGATGCAGATGGATGTACACTGATGCAGATGGATGTAGACTGGGTGCAGATGGATGTAGACTGATGCAGATGGATATAGACTGATGCAGATGGATGTAGACTGATGCAGATGGATGTAGACTGGATGCAGATGGATATAGACTGATGCAGATAGATGTAGACTGGGTGCAGATGGATGTAGACTGGTTGCAGATGGATGTAGACTGATGCAGATGGATGTAGACTGGGTGCAGATGGATGTAGACTGATGCAGATGGATGTAGACTGGATGCAGATGGATATAGACTGATGCAGATGGATGTAGACTGGGTGCAGATGGATGTAGACTGGTTGCAGATGGATATAGACTGGTTGCAGATGGATGTAGACTGGTTGCAGATGGATGTAGACTGGTTGCAGATGGATATAGACTGGTTGCAGATGGATATAGACTGGTTGCAGATGGATGTACATGTATTGTCAGTGTAAGCTTTGTAGCGACAAACAGCCTAATGGTTTCACAGGTCTGATTTAATAACCATCTGCGGATCACGTCCTGTATTAGTGAGACACCTTTACTGGAGATGGGTACTGATGGTGGAACACTGCTGTGAGGATTTGATTGAGGGTACTGGGTGAGGTGATTGTCTGAATACTTTTGGTCATGCCTCTTCCCCATTCTCCCAGCTGCTCTCTCTCTCATCTAAGTTTCATCTTGATTATTTTCCCTCCCTCCCTCTATCTCGTTAATTAGCTCGTTCCCCCTCTTCTGTTTGCTCCTATTGTTCATCGTTCTCTCCTTACATTTCAGTCTGTGGTTCATTTCTCTGAATCTGACTAGCAACCCCAACACATAATATCTGTATGATGTGTCCTAGCTTCCCCTCTCTCTCTCTCTTTCTCTTTCTCCCTCTCTCACTCTCTACCCTCCCTCTCTCTCTCTCACACACACTCTGGCATTACATAAGTCATGTGTCTGGGTTGTTTGTCTGCACACAGGGACGGAGTGAGGAGAGAGAGAAAGAAAGAAAGAAAGAGGGAGAGAGAGAGAGAAAGAGAGAGAGAGAGAGAGAGAGTTGGGCGTTCCAGTGCCGGCAGGGCTGATGGCCATCCCTGGAATGTGCCTCCTCCACAAGCCTGGACCACCGCCAACCATGTGGCCTCCCAATGTCACAATAAGAGAGAGAGAGAGAGAGAGAGAGGGTGGGGGGACAGAGAGGAGAAAGGGAGATACAGAGAATGAAAGACAGGGTTGTCAAGAGAAGAGGCACAGAGACAGCAGAGAAAGACTAAGAGAAAGAGACAAAAGGACGGTGAGTGAGAGAGAAAAAAGAATAAAGAGAGAAAGATGAGAGGGTGAGAGAGACAGAAAGAGAGAGAGAAGGAAAGAAGGAGAGAGAGGTGGAGAAAGAGACCAAAGATTAGAGAACGTAAAGAGACAGGAAGTATATACACTCATCATCACACGAATAGCTTCACCCTGAAGGAATCACCCGACAGGGCTGAAACGTGGTGTGCAGGTGTGACATGGTGAGACGTGCTAATGATTCAGGTTTCACACTCGACCGCACATGTGATATAAGCAAGGACGGGTCTTCTCTCTGTACCTGACTGACCCAACACCACCATTACAGACCTCCAGCGAGCAGTGGTGTCCTCCATGAGTCCTCCTGTTAGTGCAGCACCATCGGCAGACGGCTGCACCACGCAGGACTACATGCACACAGACCGTTACCACGACTGTCCTTAACACCACGTCACCGTCACCAAAGACTGCAGTGCTGTCGTACCAGACTGTCATGGAGTGACTCAGAATGGCAGCGGGTCATCTTCAGTGACGAGTCCCGCTTTAGTCTTGGTGGAGACGCCCAACGAGTCCGTGTGTGGAGGCACCGTAGTCAGCACCAAGATGAACGGTTTGTCGTCACACGTCCAGAAGGCCTGGTGTCCCTCCACCTCCACCCCTACCGCACCATCTGCAGGAACTGTGTGAGGATGTTTAAGCTGCATGGGATGGATTATCACAGGACTCCATCAGGAACCTCTACAGCTCCATACCGAGACGTCTGGCGTGTTGGGTTAGTAAACACGGCGGCCCGACGCCATACTGAGAGACAGACTTCTGTATGTGTAGCTCAATAAATATTGATCATATCAGTCTAAATTTATCACCAGTTATTGATCCTGGTAACCTTTATCTTCCTTCCCAACACACCCGCACCCCCACACCTCCTTCTGGGAGTATATAGAGAGATAGAGTGTGAGGGGGGTTTGGCTCAGTCCTGCAGTAGTCAGCAGTGGATCTCAGTGTTGGGCTGCTGCTCTGTTGGCAGTGTGCGACACTTTGACTAATACCTCCTGCCTGACTGTCTGCATCCATTTCACTTACTCAGTCTTCCTCTCTCCGGCTAAGTGGGACGAACAACGGTGTCCTTCCATTCTTCTACACACGGTAAAGGGCCTGTATCCCACATTTGTCCCGCAGCCCCTCCCAGGAGGCCCTCTTATATAATCTGTGTGAGTTAATATACGAAGGCAGTCACAATCCATTTCTACATGACCATCCCACGTCTCTCCACCACTCACAGCTACACAGACAGTGACTGCTACTGGGCCTTTAAGACTGATATATGCAAATGAGTTTGGTTTAGATTGGCTGTTGGTCTTTTTTAAAAAAAAAGTAGTCCAAGCTGCAACACACCTTAGAGCTTCAGTCTAAAGGGGCGGGGCTAAACTGCTGCAGGTTGAACAGGTGGATGTATGTGAATGTCTAAATTAATTAATTCAGAGTGGGTTTGGGGTGAAACGCTCCGTTCTAGATGTAGATCTGTTCCCAGTGGTGGTGAAGGTAACCAGACGTCCCCCTCTAAAAGCTCCCTCCCAGAAAGGTCCTACATGAGGTGGTTCTGAATACGCTGCCTGATGTCTGAGACGCTGTTTATGATAGTGTGGAGAAGATCTCAGCCTTAAACTCCATTCATGGTGGAGGGATACATGCTGCAGGGCGCTGTGAGGTCAAATAGTCCCCCAAAGGAACTTAGTACTTCCAGGTTTTCCAGATTTTCATCACCAACATTCCATACACACTCAGAAGAGACGTGTAGGTTCACTGGTGGTTCTAGATAGCTAATAAAATGTCTGTGTGTGTTCTAGACATGGAGAACCCTGGTTCCCATCACCACTGTGAAACTTTGTTTCTCAATTATTGAATAAATATTTATTAATTTATATAGCATGTAATAATTGTAATATAGGATATAATAAGTTGTTATAACAAGTAATAATGGTCATATAACATGTAATATATATTGTTATTGTTAATAAAGTATGTAATAATTGTTCTGTAGGACGTTATATATATTATTTTGCTGTTATATAAAAGGCAGTATATATATATATATAGCATATTACACTGTTATAGCATGTAATGACTGTCATATAGTATGCTGTTATGTTGTTATAACATGTGATTATAATATATAGGATGCATTATAGCATGTAATTATGTTATGTAGGATGTAATGTATATTGTTATAATGCTATATATGATGTAATAAATTACTGTATCATATTATAACTATGTTATATAAGATGTTATAAGCCTTAAGCCCCCTCTTCTTTCAGGAAGGTGAATGAAAGAGTAGAACTGTGAAACAGCTCTTAAGGAATGAAGCAGCTCTAGCTGGAACAAGCCGACACCTGCGGCTAATCCCGCTCAAAATCTCCCCCTCAATTTGAAGCAGCAGCTTGAACGGTGAGAACAGAATGCAGGTGCACGTCTCCGTTCTCCCAGGCCCCGGTGTTGTCACGACAATGATAATCTTCTCCTCCTCCGTAGCTCCGCAAAAGCCCGACAGCCCAAACCAGACACATGAAGTGTCAGACAACGGACTTCATAAGGAACCTGCCGCCTGTGGAACTCGTAACGGCCAACCCCAACTCAACCCACAGCCTGATCTGCGCCGGGACCTCAGAGGTGCTCGGCTTGACTCTGGAATTACTGACACAGACGTCTCAGCCGGTGATGCACGACCCCAGGTCCACTGGAGCCGACTCTGACTCGCGACTCCTGCCAAGACACCACTTAGGTTTAACGTACGGAGTGAGACATAATTCCCTGAAAGGAGACACATTCTTCTGGATGGAGCCTGAAATCTTTTCCGGTCCACCTTAAATGGTGCACCACTGCCAGTACGTGGAACTGGAAGGTGGAACTGGAAATGTGCAAATACGAAACTGGCGTCATCTTCATCCATCCTTTTCCACCAATGCTCAGTAAAAACTACTGTTTGATGTTTTCCTTTGATCCCTTTTTGTTTATTATTTACTGTAACCTGAGATGACGCTTTGCCGAATTCCGGCACAAAAACACAATGACACTGAGCAAGTTACGGCTGAGTTACAGAGGCGGTGAGGAAGAGAGGATGACTGGCGGACAGCTTCACACAGTGAACGTTTACACGACGTGAGAGAATAAACACAAACAAAAGACTGTATGAGCAAAAAAAAAAAACAACTAACTGACTTCAAACGGTACAGGTAAGTATCAGGGTCCAGACCACGAGGTCACAGAACTCCCACTCATTAGCTCCTCCTCATCTCCCTTTCAGCATAAGGTGAGCACGCCAGAGCTAAAGACCCCATACTAACCCCCTCACCTCCCTCTTACGAGTCAGGCCCCGCCCCTTCTACACCTGGTACAAACCACAGAGTTCACCAGGGGTGTGCTGATTGACAGTGGGTACAGGTCACAGGTTGCCCCTCCCCTAAGATCGTCATGGGCACCCCAGTATTCTCATGAGTGAGCTCAGCCTGCTTCCTAGAGCAGCACCGAGCTGGCATCGGCTCTTCCTCCATTCACAAACTCCAGGTGGTCCGAAACGTCGCTGCCCCTCTCCACACCCACCTCCACTCGCATCATCATATCACCACCCTTCTCCAGCACCTCCGCAGTTACTCCTCTACAAAGCTCCTACCTGTCTCGGTCCTTCTTACCTGTCTGATCTCCTACCAGCTGGGCGACTCGCCATTCCTCCGTCCAGGTGGCATGGCTTTGGTGACCGGACGTTTTCTAGATTTGCTCCTCGGCTCCGGACTCACTCCCACGGCTGGTCAAACAGTCCGGTCCTCTCTCTGTGTTTAATTCAAATCTCAGAACTCCTGTGAACTAACAACTGCAAGCGTCTTTGGGTTTCTGAAAAGCACTTTATTATTATTATTATTATTATCATTATTATTATTACTATTAATATTATCATTATTATTATTACTATTAATATTATCACCACCATCATCATCATCATCATCATTATTACCATTATTATCATCATTATTATTATCATTATTATTATTGTCATTATTTTTATTATTATTATTATTGTCATTATTATTATTATTATTATTATCGTTATTGTTATTATCATTATTATTGTTATTATTATCATTATTATTGTTGTTGTTGCTGTTATTAATATTATTATTATCACTATTATTATTATTATTATCATCATCATTATTCTTATTATTATGTTGGTATTATTATTATTATTAAAGGTAAGTGAAATCATACACAAACATAAACAGTGACCCTATCACATAATCAGGATGAGGAATCAGGATGAGGAATTCTTACCTGGAATTTGCTCCGGTTCATGTGTCCGGGTTACCTTGTCTAATCTCTCCCCGGCTTGGTCCAGGTTTGTGCAGCTCCCAACAGAATATAGAATGACCTCCACCCGATAGAACACCTCTGGGATGGATTAGAGCGGAGACTGAGAGCCAGGCCTTCTCGTCCAACATCAGGGTCTGACCTCACCAATGCGCTTCTGGAAGAACGGTCAGAAAACACCTGAGCCGGAAATCATGGGGGTGTCCACATACTGAGGACGGTTTTGCGCTAGCAGCATTCGTGCTTTGCACTTTAGGCTAAGCATTCTACTGGGCACAATGAACTCTGACTGTCTGTACAGCCATCCTAATATCCGCTCCGTTCCCGTTAGCCGGGATTTGGGAAGCGCTTGGCCGAAAGAGGCACAGGAGATGAGCGAGCGAGAGCGGAAGACGTTACTGACGAGTTAGGTAATACCTCCGCTAGTTCAGAACCATGATAATTGCGTGTGAACTCCGGCGTGTGCAGTGGGGCCTGCTGCGAGTTAGCACAGCGCTAGTGAGCTAGCGAGGGACTAGCTCGTGAGTGGAGTGATATCGGAGCGCGTGAACGGCTGTACCGCGGGGGCGATCCGCAGGAAACAGGGCACGCAGAGTGTCAGCAGGTGTTCCGCTGAGTTCCGCCTGGCTGGCTCAAGACGCTCCACGAGCTAGCAGGCGATGACAGCGCCTCGCCGGCCCCCTTCACTCAGCCTGTCACACGGGGTCACCTGCGGCCCCCCCGGCCACCTCCCATCACTACACACGCACTCGACTGTCTTCTCCCCCAATATCAACACTCACTATAAACACACACAGAGCCCACCGCACACATCTCCACCTCCACTCGGGTGGGGTTAGCTGGATGCGTAGCAGGATTCACGTGCCATGGATCTATAGATGTGATGGAGCTTTGAAGGGTGGTGCATGTGTGGAACATGCCAAACCATTCCTCACCCTAGAGCTCTACCTATATTTCTATTTAACCCTTTAAACTCCACACAGAACGGCGTCTCTCCATTGATCATACGACTTCTCCGCAGCGCTGCGGTGTGTCAAACCGAGCTGTAAAATTCGGAGCCTTTAATTAGTTTGTGTTAAGTGTAGCTGTTGATGCTCTGTGTGCAAATAAGTGTAAATAACTGAACACATCCCCAACAGAGCGCACTCTCTCTCTGTTTACCGGATGTCATTTATTAGGGGGGGAACATGCGTTCTAAAGCGTCGCCTGTGCAGAAGCTCGATTTCCCAGTATGTTAAACTCAGCAAGTAAACCGTAACGTGACGTCCCGTTCTGAATCCATAGGGTTTAATATGATGCTCCACCCAATACAGCTCTACCAGCTCCAGCTCCTCTGGGAATTCTTTCCACAAGGGTTAGCAATGTGTTTATGGGAATTCCTGACCATTCCTCCAGAAGCACATGTGTGAGGTCAGACACTGATGTTGGACGAGAAGGCCTGGCTCTCAGTCGCCGCTCCAATCCATCCCAAAGGTGTTCTATCGGGTGGAGGTCAGGACTCTGTGCAGGCCAGTCCAGTTCCTCCACACCAGACTCGCTCACCCATGTCTTTATGGAGCTTGCTCTGTGCACTGGTGTGCGGTCATGTTGGAACAGGAAGGGGCCGTCCCCAAACTAGTCCAGAGTCTCTTGGTCTGCTGAAGCATTAAGAGTTCCTCTCACTGTAACTAAGGGGCGGAGCCCAACTCCTGAACACCACCCCCACACCATAATCCCCCCTCCACCAAACTTTACACTCGGCACAGTGCAGTCAGACCAGTACCATTCTCCTGGCAACCGCCAAACCCAGACTCGTCCATCGGGTTACCAGATGGAGAAGTGTGATTGGTCAGTCAAGAGAACACGCCTCCACTGCTCTAGAGTCCAGGAGCAGAGCTTTACACCACTGCGTTCCACACTCTGCACTGCGCTTGGTGATGTAAGGCTGGGATGCAGCTGCTCGCCATGGAAACCCATTCCATGAAGCTCTACACACTGTTCCTGAGCTGATCTGAAGGACACATGAAGTTTGGAGTGATATGCCAACCGCTTTCACCAGACAGTTCTAACGGTGATAGGCTTCGGTCCAACAGCAGACATCTCATGCATAGCGCCGGCAAACACGGTGGCACAACGCCATACTGAGAGACAGACTTCTGTATGTGTAGCTCAATAAATATTGATCATATCAGTCTAAACTTATCATCAGTTATTGATCCTGCTCACCTTTATCCTCCTTCCCAACACACCTGCACTCCTGCACCTCCTTCTGGGTGCAGCTATTACTTTGATGATGAGTGTATAATGATGGATTCTGATTCACTGTGATGTAATTAGATGCAACATGATGCATTATCACAGTGCTGTTTACCAACCTGGTTTGATTGATATCGTTCCCCAACTTAATGGTCCTCCAGCTGCATTTCCGAAAAAAAATATTTTAAATAAATAAAAAAATCATTACAAGCAGTTTTGCCTTTGTATACAGAGCTGGTGCATCACAAAGCACTCATTCACTGGCCACTTTATTGGAAACACCAAACACATAGGCTCATAGACTTCAGCTCATCAGATTAGCAGCCCCCAACCATACATCAATGGAAAAGGACCACCAGTGGACCACTACTGTCAAGGCGGTGGACTGTTCTCAACCAAGCAGTGACACTAACAGGAATGGTACTGTGGATACATCGGAAAATCTGCCGCTGGAAGCCGAAAAGAAAGCCTGTGCCGGAGCTCCTTCCCAACCCAGCTTCCCACCTGCATTCCACGCGCCCGGCTAGGAGCAGCGAAGGTTACAGCCAAGAACGGAGACGCGAATCTGGTTTAACATCCCAGCAACTGGCAATCTGTTCTTATTCTGAGACTAATAAAAACGGCGGTCACGGGTTAACACGGAGAGTGAGGAAAGAAAGGAGGGGGGGAAAAAAGCCCAACTTGAATTAGAGGGAGAGAAGAAATGAAGGAGTTCATAGGGTCGTATATCATTAAGCAATTGAGAAAGTTAATTAGGCAGCTCTGATAATTATTGCCATGGCAACCTGAGCGCACTCATGCAGATTTGATTAATGAGGTGCCATTTATCCGAGCCGGCGGGCCGACACAGTGGCCGAGGAGCGAGGGAGACCCCTGGTGGAGGGACGAGGAACTGCAAGCTTTACATTATGGCTAACAACAATGTAAAGACGCGGTGAACCGGACGTCTCCCAGGGCGGATACACTCACGGCCCGTGGCAGACGCTCCAGAGGGACGTAGCGCTCAGTCAGGGTATGTATCCCAGACAGTACAGAGAGAGAACCTTCCAGTCCAAACTCCCCTTCAGCTTAGACGCTTTCAGGACCAGCGCTACCTAGCCAGAACCTGCACCTAGAGAGATGACGACCTCAGCAACAAGTGCAATTCCGAGCATTTGCAGACGTACTCAAGTCAGCGCTCACTTAGGTGGTCTACCGAGACCGTGAGACAGTCTGCTGTTGCACTAACACGGTTCCAGTACAGGGAAGATTCTGGATGCTGGTCTTCCTTGCACATTGAGGGACGGTGGGTCAAGCTGAGCTGTACTCGAATGAGGATGAGGACTTTTGACAACTGCCCTAAAGTGAGAAGGGGTCCATACTCGGCTTTGTAGGCAAGGATGAGAGTCTCAGACCTGATGCAGGCAGCTGCAGTCTTCTCCACCAATGTGGACGGAGTCCCGTTCCAGTTTCCCGTTCACCGCTCGGTGCATTCCCACCAAAAACAAATCAGTTTGGAACCCGAAAAAGTTTTTCCCCAGCTGGCACCAAAGAACAGTAGGTTCTTCATCACGAACCTCGATGAAGTCCGTTGGTGTGTCAGTTGTTTAGGTAAGAGAGGGCAACAATGGCGCCACCCAGTGGTCTGCTGGAGAAGCTCCTCTATGTCTTCTTATCCCCAGCAGTTGATCCGTAAACAAACATCTGGAATAACAGCCCAAACACTCGCAGGTAATCTACACACTCCGCCATCTTGGTACTACTGTTTACCACCACTGTGCAGCGCCCCCTGTTGATGACTTCTCTTTTGACGTTTTTGGTGCAACACAGGCCTGTTCCCGGGAATAGCGCCCAAGTTCTATAAAGCCTGCACGGAGGCTGGACAAGCACCTGGGTGGCCTCCTGTCAGAGAACGGGTCAAATCCACTGGATCTGGATGTTGTGGAACACAGCAGCACTTTCCATTCAGATATCAGGAGCAGTAGGCAGCACTGTGCTAAAGTCAGAGACCAGCATAGATTTAATATCTCGCCAAAACGACCAACTGCAGAACTGGGAATCACTCCAGAGGAAGCACAGACAGCCTTCTTCTAAACGTGTTCCCCGGTGAAGATACCACAACGGATAACCTGCAGGGAAAGGCTGGAAATGAAATTAATGAAGGGTGGTCTCTGACTTTTGCACAGGACTGGAATAAAATTATAAGCATGGCACCGTAAACAGGAACGCTGCTCATTTATACGGCCCCGGATATCAGCAGCCCATGTTCAGAAGCTCCTCAGCCGTCAGCAAGACCCCGAGCGCCCTCTAGTGGAAGAGAAAGCCATTAACAGCACAAAGTGGGATGTCATTTCAATACTTCTCAGGAGTGAGATCTCTTGATCAGCCTCAAGTATCTCCCAAGGAAACCAAAAAAGAAAAAAAAATTAATCCCCTCATCAACACCACGGAGCCCGCACGGAATTCCTAAAGCCCAGGAAGCTTTCATTTGCCTCGTTATCTCCGGATAAATTAGAACTCACGCACTTCAGAATTGACAGAGAGAGACAGACGCATCAAAAGAGCCAGACGCCACGAGGGAATGAGCATCTCCACTTCGGCAAACGACATGACGGCTGATGGTAAGGAACCCTGTTTATTAGACAAATATCAAACAAAGTTATCGGAATTCCTCCAGTCCTTTTCCACACGTCAGGCAGGAAACACCATTCCCAAACACAGAATCAGATATAAAAATATAAAACACACAAATTAAACTCGCATTACAACTCCACACCTCCTCACGGCCCAGTAACACCCACCCCTCCGATACCGGAGCCGCCGCACACGGAGCGGGAACGGCTTTTCCTGCTCTTGCATCATTACAGTGTTAGTTCTCCAGGGAGCGAGCGGTATGCCGATACAGTACCGGAGACATGTCAGAAAACAAAGGTTACAATTCCTGTAAGCAGTCTGGCAGACCTAGCGATCCGGTATTAGCACTGAGCCTACTGACTACGGTTCTACAAAGACCTTCTAACTGAAGGGGAACTCCACTAAGCTTTCAAAATTCCTCTGGAGACCTGAACAGTTAAAGTGTCACTCAGAGTGGTCTGGTGCGAAACGCTCTGATCTAGAGTCAGAACTGATCCCAGTGTTGGAGAGGGGAAGCAGACGTCCACCTCTAAAAGCTCCTTCACATAAACGGATTAGATGAAACAGTGAGCTGTAGAGGTTCCTAATGGAGTCCTGTGATAATCCATCCCATGCAGCTTGAACATCCTCACACAGTTCCTGCAGATGGTGCGGTAGGGGTGGAGGTGGAGGGACACCAGGTCTTCTGGACGTGTAAACAGACCGTCCATCTTGGTGCTGACCACGGTGCCTCCACACACGGATTCGTTGGGCGTCTCCACCAAGACTAAAGTGGGACTCGTCACTGAAGATGACCCGCTGCCATTCTGAGTCACTCCATGACAGTCTGGTACGACACCACTGCAGTCTTTGGTGACGGTGACGTGGTGTTAAGGGCAGTCGTGGTAACGGTCTGTGTGCATGTAGTCCTGCGTGGTGCAGCCGTCTGCCAATGGTGCTGCACTAACAGGAGGACTCATGGAGGACACCACTGCTCACTGACTGTCTGTTATTACGCCATACTGAGAGACAGACTTCTGTATGTGTAGCTAAATAAATATTGATCATATCAGTCTAAATTTATCATCAGTTATTGATCCTGGTCACCTTTATCCTCCTTCCTAACACACCTGCACTCCCACACCTCCTTCTGGGTGCAGCAGTTACTTTTTACTCCTGGTGAGCATCACCACCAGCACGGTGAGGAAATCCGAACGCGTCTTCTCCATGTGCCATTTCACATGAAACCACCTACAGCACACCTGGCTAACATCATCTCAGCGATCCTGCTGTGCACGAACTTTTAAAAGTTGGGTGGAATTCCCCTTTAAACTACCAACAGGAGGAAACGCATCCGTGTTAACCGATGTATAAATGATCAAAGCTACGTCTACCTCACAGTGAGTCCTGCTGGTTCTGCCCTGACTGGGTATCGTGGTAGTTCGGTACCGTAATTACCAAGAACCCCAAATCACCCGGAGTCCGTCCTCACGCTTAACCCAGGGTCGGCCATCCTGGAGAGGAGCTGTAACAGAACCCTGTGGGTTTACATCAGCAGGAGATGAAGCGGCTTCACCACCATCTCCGTAATCCCACTCTGACAAAGGCCTTCAGCTTCTGGCCTCCATGGTCCCTCTGGTCCGCCTACTGGAGGCGCCACTGACGGCCCAAACAGGTCACATGACATCTGAAGCTTTTTAGAAGACGTTTTTTAAACTGCAAACTCAAAAGCTCTATACATATGAACACTGAGATCATACACCGCATATACACATACATGTCCTGGGACAGGGCACATGCTAGATGAGCAGAGACGGGGTGGGCTTCTTCCCGGGCCACGCCTCCTTGGCGTATTTCTTCTTGCGAGGTTCGTTGAGTGGCTCGGCCGTGAAGGGTATGGGCGTGGGGGTGGGGTTTAGCATAGCGGGGGGCTGCACTGTAGTAGGCGAGAGGTCCACCTCCGGAGCCGGGTTGGGGAAAGGAAGAGGTAGCCCACCTAGCATGGCGGAGCCACCTTGCGATCCAATCCCCTGGCTTCCTGCTTCGTGGCTGGTGGGCGGCAGGTCGCCGTAAAGCCCAGAGCTGAGGGGGAAGTTCTGCATCCGCCGCGCCATGGTGTCCTCCAAGCCGAGGGGGCTGTGGCCCTCCAGCTTCTTCTTCTGTGGTAGAACAAATGAAAACAGCAGGTCACTAAAGTGCAGGGTTGAATTCAGCTGCAGTAAAAGGAAACTCCACAGAGTTCTAGATAATTAACGGTCTGGAGTCAGAACCGTTCACAGTGGTGGTGAAGGTAACCAGACGTCCCCTCTAAAAGCTCCCTCACAGGAAGTTCCTACAGGAGGTGGTTCTGAATACGCTGCCTGATGTCTGAGACGCTGTTTATGATAGTGTGGAGAAGATCTCAGCCTTAAACTCCATTCATGGTGGAGGGATACATGCTGCAGGGCGCTGTGAGGTCAAATAGTCCCCCAAAGGAACTTAGTATTTCCAGGTTTTCCAGATTTTCATCATCGCCAACCAGAGACCACAGCTCGTCTACCAGAGACCACTGCTCACCTACCAGAGACCACTGCTCGCCAACCAGAGACCACTGCTCGCCTACCAGAGACCACTGCTCGCCTACCAGAGACCACTGCTCGCCTACCAGAGACCACAGCTCGCCTACCAGAGACCACAGCTCGCCTACCAGAGACCACTGCTCGCCAACCAGAGACCACTGCTCGCCTACCAGAGACCACAGCTCGCCAACCAGAGACCACTGCTCGCCTACCAGAGACCACTGCTCGCCAACCAGAGACCACTGCTCGCCAACCAGAGACCACTGCTCGCCAACCAGAGACCACAGCTCGCCTACCAGAGACCACTGCTCGCCAACCATAGACCACAGCTCGCCTCCCAGAGACCCCAGCCTGCCAACCAGAGACCACTGCTCGCCTCCCAGAGACCCCAGCCTGCCTACCAGAGACCACAGCTCGCCAACCAGAGACCACTGCTCGCTCGCCAACCAGAGACCACAGCTCGCCAACCAGAGACCACAGCTCGCCAACCAGAGACCACAGCTCGCCAACCAGAGACCACAGCTCGCCAACCAGAGACCACTGCTTACCTACCAGAGACCACAGCTTACCGACCAGAGACCACAGCTCGCCTACCAGAGACCACAATTAACCAACCAGAGACCACAGCTCGCCAACAAGAGACCACTGCTTACCTACCAGAGACCACAGCTTACCTACCAGAGACCACAGCTTACCTACCAGAGACCACAGCTCGCCTACCAGAGACCACAGCTTACCGACCAGAGACCACAGCTTACCGACCAGAGACCACAGCTCGCCTACCAGAGACCACAATTAACCAACCAGAGACCACAGCTCGCCAACAAGAGACCACAGCTTACCTACCAGAGACCACAGCTTACCTACCAGAGACCACTGCTCGCCTACCAGACACCACAGCTCACCAGCTAGAGACCACTGCTTGCCTACCAAAGACCACAATTAACCAACCAGAGACCACAGCTTGCCAGACACTACAGCTTGCCTACCAGAGACCACAGCTCGCCTACCAGAGACCACAGCTCGCCAACAAGAGACCACAGCTTACCTACCAGAGACCACAGCTTACCTACCAGAGACCACTGCTCGCCTACCAGACACCACAGCTCACCAGCTAGAGACCACTGCTTGCCTACCAAAGACCACAATTAACCAACCAGAGACCACAGCTTGCCAGACACTACAGCTTGCCTACCAGAGACCACAGCTCGCCTACCAGAGACCACAGCTCGCCTACCAGAGACCACAGCTCGCCAACAAGAGACCACTGCTAACCTACCAGAGACCACTGCTCACCTACCAGAGACCACAGCTCATGCAAGTGAGGGTTGCTGCCTGCCATTACTTACCAGCAGACATTAACGTCCCAGTTAATGCAGAACCCAAACAAACAGAGGATCCAATATGAGGATATGCATTTTAAGCATGGCCTACAAGTAGAGCCCACAGGCTGAAACAAACGTCAGCTGTCAGTGCGATGAAGGATTCTCCAACATGGGAAAAATAAGACCTGGGAGTCTGAGATGCTGTTTTGCTCACAGCTGTGCGTGGACAGGAAACTTCACTAGCAGAAATACGGCGGCGGTTATGGTTCTCTCTGTGTATGTCATGTGCACTGTGTTGTCCTTGAGAGGTGGATGTTGGTTTAGTTCCGGATGTCAGGAGCTGCTGAGAGATAAGGAATGTTGGAACGAACTCTGCCAGGTTAGACTCTCTGCTGGCCAGTCTGCTCACAGTCTGTAAGCGCACAGGCATGAGCATGTCTGTCTGTCTGTCTGTCTGTCTGTCTGTCTGTCTGTCAGGCTCCCTGAAAGACTGTTTGGGATGCAAGTTCATTCATTTGTTCATTCTTCCGAGCTGCTTATCCTTCTGGGTGGCAGGGGGTGCTGGACACACTCTGGATAGGCCACCAGACACAGACTCAAACCAAGCGGGGCAATGTGGCATCGCTGGTTCACCTGACAGCATGTGTTCAGACTGTGTGAGGAAGCCAGAGCACCCTGAGGAAACCCACAGTGACGGGGAGATGCCCCAGTCGGGAATCAAACCCAGGCGCTTCCTGCTGTGAGGTGACAGCACTACACGGGTTGCTGTGTCCCTGAGTGAGGGCTGGGCAGGACACAGTTACACCTACTGCTCCACCACCAGCGGTCTAAAGCTGAGCCATTTCTACCCTAACTGTGACCACAGAAAGGCCATTTCTGCCCAGTCCGTAAATGTTCTCCAGGTGCGGAGAACCTGGATTCTGGTGTGTCCAACAGGTGAACTTTCTTACAGTTGGTTTTGTGCATCCTGCAACCAGACCACAGAATAAACACAGCTGGTTTCTGACGGTGCACCGACTGCATGCTTGCTTACCTTAAGAGGAACGACTGCGGTCTGCACCATGTTCCTGAAGCGTCCCACAGACGGGTCGATATCCTCTGAGAACACACAGAGCATACGAGAGGTTCATCTCTATCAGCAACAAGCCAGAACACGAACAGGAAGGAATGAGGAAAATCAAGCGGGTCTGAAGATGTGTGCACATCCCTTCATCCTGGGGACACACTGACACTTCAGCATGCTAGGACACAACGGCTGGTCTCGCGGGTGGGGTCTACGCTGATTCAGTGTGCTGAATTGGGCAATTCCGTAATGGTGATCAAAACACGGAACACTGCACCAGTCATATGGTGATTAGGGCAGCTATATGACTGGTGCATATAGGGGGATTAGGCCCTGTGGTCTCTGGTTGGCGAGCTGTGGTCTCTATTTGGCGAGCTGTGGTCTCTGGTTGGCGAGCTGTGGTCTCTGGTTGGCGAGCTGTGGTCTCTGGTTGGCGAGCTGTGGTCTCTGGTTGGCGAGCTGTGGTCTCTGGTTGGCGAGCTGTGGTCTCTGGTAGGCGAGCTGTGGTCTCTGGTAGGCGAGCTGTGGTCTCTGGTTGGCGAGCTGTGGTCTCTGGTTGGCGAGCTGTGGTCTCTGGTAGGCGAGCTGTGGTCTCTGGTAGGCGAGCTGTGGTCTCTGGTAGGCGAGCTGTGGTCTCTGGTAGGCGAGCTGTGGTCTCTGGTTGGCGAGCTGTGGTCTCTGGTTGGCGAGCTGTGGTCTCTGGCGAGCTGCTGTCTTTGGTAGGCAAGCTGCGGTCTCTGGTAGGCGAGCTTTGGTCTCTGGTTGTTGAGCTGTGGTCTCTGGTAGGCGAGCTGTGGTCTCTGGTTGGCGAGCTGTGGTCCCTGGTAGGCGAGCTGTGGTCTCTGGTAGGCGAGCTGTGGTCTCTGGTTGGCGAGCTGTGGTCTCTGGTTGGCGAGCTGTGGTCTCTGGTAGGCGAGCTGTGGTCTCTGGTAGGCGAGCTGTGGTCTCTGGTTGGCGAGCTGTGGTCCCTGGTAGGCGAGCTGTGGTCTCTGGTTGGCGAGCTGTGGTCTCTGGTAGGCGAGCTGAGGTCTCTGGTAGGCGAGCTGAGGTCTCTGGTAGGCGAGCTGTGGTCTCTGGTAGGCGAGCTGTGGTCCCTGGTTGGCGAGCTGTGGTCTCTGGTTGGCGAGCTGTGGTCTCTGGTAGGCGAGCTGTGGTCTCTGGTAGGCGAGCTGTGGTCCCTGGTAGGCGAGCTGTGGTCCCTGGTAGGCGAGCTGTGGTCCCTGGTGGGCGAGCAGTGGTCTCTGGTTGGTGAGCTGTGGTCTCTGGTAGGCGAGCTGTGGTCCCTGGTAGGCGAGCTGTGGTCTCTGGTTGGCGAGCTGAGGTCTCTGGTTGGTGAGCTGAGGTCTCTGGTAGGCGAGCTGTGGTCCCTGGTAGGCGAGCTGTGGTCTCTGGTAGGCGAGCTGTGGTCTCTGGTTGGCGAGCTGTGGTCTCTGGTAGGCGAGCTGTGGTCTCTGGTTGGCGAGCTGTGGTCTCTGGTAGGCGAGCTGTGGTCTCTGGTAGGCGAGCTGAGGTCTCTGGTAGGCGAGCTGTGGTCTCTGGTAGGCGAGCTGTGGTCCCTGGTAGGCGAGCTGTGGTCCCTGGTAGGCGAGCTGTGGTCCCTGGTAGGCGAGCTGTGGTCCCTGGTAGGCGAGCTGTGGTCTCTGGTAGGCGAGCTGTGGTCCCTGGTTGGCGAGCTGTGGTCCCTGGTTGGCGAGCTGTGGTCTCTGGTTGGCGAGCTGTGGTCTCTGGTAGGCGAGCTGTGGTCTCTGGTAGGCGAGCTGTGGTCCCTGGTTGGTGATATTAATGATAATTAGCTGGATCGGGTTTCGGATAATTAGGCGGATCCTTAGGGCTGATCCCCAGTGTAATTCGTTTGCGATGTGTGATATGCCATCGATAGCATGTTTGTGGGGTGGCTGTGGCACCAGTGGGTAGGTGGAACCATGTGGGGGAAACCTGGCAACGTGAACTCAAGACTAAGCAACCTAGGCCCAGCACTCTCATGCTTAGTTAGCGTGAGCTGCAGGTGTTGCCGTTTGCCGCTCGATTGCTCAATGGTTGCCCTTTGTCTCCCCCGAGTGGCCAGAGGTGGATCTGCAGGAACCAGAGACCTTACAGTAGACTTGACTTACGAACAGGAACACCAGCACGGAGCGAGCCAGAGAGTCAGCTGTATGAGCGAGATTAGAGAAGTAGTGTACATGTCCTGGTGCCGTACGTCGCTCCAATATGGTGAGGTATACGGTTTATTCATTCAGAAATGGAATCAGATCCGTATCAGGTATCTACAGATACGCAAAGTTTATGTATCGGTGCTGGTATCGGAACTGGACAAGCTGGATCGGTACATGCCTAGTTATGGGGGTTCATAATGTGGCCAATAAGCAGGTATGTTGTGGTTTCTGAAGGAGCCAATCAACCGGCTGAGATTCTTCTAGCCGTGGTGCTGTAGTGCAGCATCACCTACACATTAATGGTTTCTGATATAGCGGCCGGTGTTCAAGAGTGAATGCGTGTACATACCTGGGTTAATAATCTCCTCCTCCTCGCTGAAGGACACTCGGGAGCTTCTCCTTTTCCTCTTTGGTCTCTGGATATCCAGGTTGCCCTCCTCAATGGTGAGCGTGGAGATGCGCTTGTTATGGGCCGTGTTGAACTCGGTCAGGTTCTAGATGGTAACACCAGAGTTAACGGGACTGTATTCCCATCACATACACTATACTGCCAAAAGCATTCGCTCAACTGTCTACATACACACACACACACACACACACACACACACACTCACACTCACACTCACACGTTAAATTGAGTGACCACTCATTCCTAATCCATGGGGTTTAATATGATGCTCCACCCTTTACAGCTATAAGAGCTTCAGCTCTTCTGGGAAGGCTCCGCCCTAATTCATCCCAAAGGTGTTCTACCGAGCCCAACTCCTAAAAATCCAACCCCACACCATAATCCCCCCTCCATCAAACTTTACACTCGGCACAGTGCAGTCAGACCAGTACCGTTCTCCTGGTACCGCCAAACCCAGACTCGTCCATCGGGTTACCAGACCGAGAAGCGTGATTGGTCACACCAGAGAACACGCCTCCACTGCTCTAGAGTCCAGGAGCGGAGCTTTACACCACTGTGTTCCACGCTCTGCACTGCGCTTGGTGATGTAAGGCTGGGGTGCAGCTGCTCGCCATGGAAACCCATTCCATGAAGCTCTACACACTGTTCCTGAGCTGTAGGTCACATGAAGGTTGGAGGTCTGTAGTGATGGACTCTGTAGAAAGCTGGTGACCTCTGTGACCTATGACCCTCAGCATCCGCTGACCCCGCTCTGTCATTGTACGCGGTCTAACACTTCCTGTCTGAGCTGCTGTCATTCCCAATCCCTCCCACTGTGTTCTAATCCCACTGACAGTGGACTGTGGAATATTTAGTAGGAGGGAATTTCACCACTGGACTTGTAGCACAGGTGGATCCTATCACGGTACCACGCTGGAGTTCACTGAGCTCCTGAGAGCGACCCATTCTCTCACTGATGACTGTAGGAGCAGTCTGCATGACTAGGTGCTCGGTTTTATACACCTGTGGCCATGGAAGTGACTGGAACACCTGGATTCAGTGATCTGGATGAAGGAGTGAAGCGACTCTTAAAGAGGTTTGATGAGACAACCAGCTATTTCACCTACTGTGCCCAAACCATGCCTGATCTCCTGACAGGGAACGCTTAGTAGGCAAACTGGAATACTGGGATCTCTCTTTAATGTATGACCCAGTGTGTGTTATTATAAAATGAGTCTCGGTTAACTGGGTTCTTACATCCAGCTCCGTTTCCTCCTCCGGCAGCCCCAGCAGCCCTTTCAGCTCCTCGTCCTCCACCCCGCTGTCTCCTGTAGCAGCACTGGGCTGCGTCTGAGGCTTCTCCCTCAGCGTGTACACCCGCGTGGATGCCCCAAACGACATGGTGGAGTCGATGGGCACCTGCTGAGGTTTTTGGGGCTCCAGACGGATTCTGCCCAAAAAGGTGCCATGAGCTGGAAGGCAGAGAAACGCAGTCACCACTGATGTTTCACTGGCGTGCCTTCAGTTAAAAGAACAGCTCACCAACAAATCAGATTTACACAGGCTTCCCTCTCGCCATGAACGACACACGTACCTGCTCCCCTGTTAACTGCCTGGGCTAGGTGTCAAGTAGTTCATACTGAGCAGCTCAGGGCTGCATACCAGGAATGACTTTAAAGCTAGTGCTTCCAGAACCGAGCCCTTCTAGAACAGAGCATTCTAAAGACTGTTGGTTCTTACTACCTCTAACTAGAACAGAGCCCTTCTAGAACAGGGCACAGTTACTACCTTTTACTAGAAAGGAGCGTTTCTAGTACAGATCGGTTCTACAGTAGAACAGAGCCCTTCTAGAACAGGGCACAGTTACTACCTCTTACGAGAAAGGAGCGCTTCTAGTACAGATCGGTTCTAGAACAGAGGTCCTTCTAGAACAGAGCACTGTTACTACCTCTTACGAGAAAGGAGCGCTTCTAGTACAGATCGGTTCTACAGTAGAACAGGGTCCTTCTAGAAAAGAGCCCTTCTAGAACAGAGCATTCTAAAGACTGTTGGTTCTTACTACCTCTCACTAGAACAGAGCGCTTCTACAACAGAGCACTTCTAGAACAGGGCACTGTTACTAACTCTTACGAGAAAGGAGCACTTCTAGTACAGATTGGTTCTAAAACAGAGCCCTTCTAGAACAGAGCCCTTCTAGAACAGGGCACAGTTACTACCTCTTACAAGAAAGGAGCGCTTCTAGCACAGATCGGTTCTACAGTAGAACAGGGTCCTTCTAGAAAAGAGCCCTTCTAGAACAGAGCATTCTAAAGACTGTTGGTTCTTACTACCTCTCACTAGAACAGAGCGCTTTTAGAACAGAGCCCTTCTAGAACAGGGCACAGTTACTACTTCATCCTAGAAAGGAGCGCTTCTAGTACAGATCTGTTCTAGAACAGAGCCCTTCTAGAACAGGGCACAGTTACTACTTCATCCTAGAAAGGAGCGCTTCTAGTACAGATCTGTTCTAGAACAGAGCCCTTCTAGAACAGGGCACAGTTACTACTTCATCCTAGAAAGGAGCGCTTCTAGTACAGATCTGTTCTAGAACAGAGCCCTTCTAGAACAGGGCACAGTTACTACCTTTTACTAGAAAGGAGCACGTCTAGTACAGATCTGTTCTAGAACAGAGCCCTTCTAGAACAGGGCACAGTTACTACCTTTTACTAGAAAGGAGCACGTCTAGTACAGATCTGTTCTAGAACAGAGCCCTTCTAGAACAGGGCACAGTTACTACCTCTCACTAGAACAGAGTGCTTCTACAACAGAGCACTTCTAGAACAGGGCACTGTTACTAACTCTTACGAGAAAGGAGCACTTCTAGTACAGATTGGTTCTAAAACAGAGCCCTTCTAGAACAGGGCACAGTTACTACCTCTTACTAGAAAGGAGCACTTCTAGTACAAATCGGTTCTACAGTAGAACAGGGTCCTTCTAGAAAACAGCCCTTCTAGAACAGAGCATTGTGAAGACTGTTGGTTCTTACTACCTCTCACTAGAACAGAGCGCTTTTAGAACAGAGCCCTTCTAGAACAGGGCACAGTTACTACCTCATCCTAGAAAGGAGCGTTTCTAGTACAGATCGGTTCTAGAACATAGCGCTTCTAGAACAGAGCCCTTGTGAAGACACAAACCTCTGTGAGGACTGTTTACATATGCAGAATTTTAAAAGATGGTGGGATTCCCCTTTAGTGACTTGACTAGTTGGGTTTAAAGCTAACTAAACCCTCGTCTGTGTCCTGCTACCGTTCTCCAGAACCGAGGGCTTCTAGAACGGAGAGCTTCATGAGCATTCATGTTCCCCTGCACCGACTGGATCTAGTGACGTCACTCACTGCTGTTGAGATCGATGAGAAAGACCCTCTTGAGGTGTCGGTGGAAGACGAGTGCGGCGTGCACACGTGAGCACGACTGGTGGTCTATCGTGAAGTCACAGTGGTCTGGGTTCCTCCCGAACAGGTAGAACTTCTTCTCGTCAATGATGAGTTTCTGGGAAAGGAAAGTGAATGAAGCAGGTCGGACGTGAGGCGCACGACAACAGACTTACAGACCACACCTGAGCTTCAGTCACGTCAGGTACAGGTGAGATCATCAGCTCCAGAGCGCAAATCCTCACACCTTCGTCACTCCCAAACTGAACAGGTACATCCTGGGAGCACTTCCACAATTCCTGAAAGCATCCATGAGTCGGCAGACAGCCCGGGATAACTCGGAGCTCATCACAAAGCAAACCAGCTCCCCAACATTCAGAGGGAAAACCGGGGGGTCCGCCGCGCAGCACGGCAGACCTCCGCGGGACGCTGACGGCGTTCCCATAATGCAGCACTCATTTATCCCGGTGTTCTGTTCATGGGGCGGATTGGCACTGTGTGCTCTCACTACTGCAGCGCTCTATTTATAGATATTCATATTTATAGAACCTAATTCAGCAGGAGGAACACTAACACGGACATGTAACCTCAGAGAGCGGTTCAGGCATCACTCCACTGGCTGCCCGTGTCTCCTCTCCTGCTCTTGAGGTCTCCTGATGGTTTACCTCCTTCCTGCATGCTGACAGATCATATTCCGAACTGGGCCTTAGGATCTTCTAGTGCTGCTTCTCTGTATCCCACATATGGAAGTCCAGCAGAGCAGAGTTTTAACACACCGAAGATCTAGAACCCCTAACCAACAAACATCCATCAGACTCCTTCAGCCACAAAACAACAGCTAAACACGTTTATTATTTTAATTCTTAATTATTTTACTGGCTCCTATTTTACTGGAATGTTACATGTTCTGTTCAGTGGTAAATCTTAAAGGCATTTTAATTAATACTTTAATTTACTGGAATTTAAGTGAATTATAATTTCCTCTTTTGGTTACTCCTTTTATTTGCAACAAATTCCATTATTTATTTTTGTCTATTAAGTAATTAATTGTACCCTTCCTCTCTCTCCATTTACCTTTTTCCTTTTAAGCTGCATTTTTAATGTACAAAAGGTGCTACGGAAATAAATATTACTAATACTACTACTATTATTATTTAATACATTTCTTAATGGTAAATATTTATTATTTATTTATTTTAATGTTTTTACTTATTTTATTATAATTTTATAATATATTTACTATATTGCTATTATTTTTTCCATTCTAATTATTATAAAGGCAATAATAACAAGTATTATCATTATTATCTACAATCTTTTTTGAAATAAAATACCATGAATCTTTTTCAATAAGACTACAATAAATTACTGAAAATATAAATGTATGGTTATGATGTTAGTTCTGTTTATAATTAGCTATAAAACTCTTTTGAGAATGGAACATGTTCGTTTTTCCAAAGAGGTTCATCACAGGCCTGTTTATTCCTTTACTGGTTTTAATCAGGAATATTCAAAACCAGCTGAATTTCAAGTTTTACTGGAAACCACACCGACAAAAATGATACCTCAAAAAAACAAATATCTGCTATATATAATTATGTAAATTTCCCCACTGTGGGACTAATAAAGGGTTATCTGATCTTATATATCTAAATAGGCTGCAACATCCCAGTAACACCGGGGAAACCTGACGGGGCACGGCGGACTTCATCCATCATTTCACACACCAGGACTAGGATACTCTCAACAGCACCAGAGAGCCAGGCTGTACCAGACCAGGTCTACTTCACACTAGATGTTAAACACTGCTGTGAGGATTTGATTGATTTTGAAGGTTGATGATGGGAAAATCCAGAGCACATGGAAATAATACATCTTTGGGGAACTTTTTTTTTTTTTTGCCTGGTTACCTTCTGGTTACCTTCACCGCCACTGTGAACAGTCCTGACTCTTTTCACACTCTGTTTACATCTGAACCACCTGATCATGCAGGATTTCTGGAAAAGTGGTGGACT
The DNA here is from genome assembly GCA_024036415.1 of Prochilodus magdalenae. Classification (NCBI taxonomy): domain Eukaryota; kingdom Metazoa; phylum Chordata; class Actinopteri; order Characiformes; family Prochilodontidae; genus Prochilodus; species Prochilodus magdalenae. The sequence continues at coordinate 80,772 of JAMWET010003726.1, read as the reverse complement.
TGCCCTTTAAGCAGCCAGGGCCACTCTGCAGAATATGACCAACTCCACTGATCTCTTACCTCTATGAGCTTGTCTCCTTTAACCACGTCCAAGTGAAGCCCAGCGGGAGGCTTTCCTGCCCTGGAGCCGAACAGAAAGGAAGTTAAACAGACAGCATGCAAATTACCAGACATGAATATTGGAATTCTCCGTTCCACCTTAAGAGCCGCAGTGGATCTAGCTTGCCAGAACAGGCGCCAGGATGCAGCTGCTGCACCATTTAAGGTGGAACGGAAAATTCGAATATGAATCTGGCGAATTTCAGACCACCCTCTTCTGTTTCACCTCGTAACTATTCCTCTGACTGCATGTATGAAGCATACGCATTTTAGAAGCAGCCAGTTAGCCAACTAGCAAAACAGCTGTGATGCAGATTCCTGCACTAATGTGTGGGCTTATCGATCTCACTCCTCAGTGCAGGACAAGGCTTAGGTGCGGTACTGAACACCAGACACACCCCTAACTCAGGATAGCAGCAGTTTACACCGAACACACTGTCACAGTCCGCAGCCTTACCAGGACGGGCAGTCGAAACAGGATGTGTTTGTGCTCGGGTTCGCCGCCATCTTGGCTGGCTTAGGCTCACTAGAGATGGGTGGGCGGAGCCTATTAGAGGATGGCCTTCTGGGAGTTGTAGTTTCTAGAGCATTCTTTGTAGTTCGATGCAGCCTCAGGGAGTTCTGAGGTACTTCTGTCACTAAGAGGTTTTAGCGAGGGCTTACAGGCAGGTATACGACCAGCAGGGAGTATTTCGATGCTACTTGGTGGCCAACATCACTACAGCCTTCCGAAATGATGATACCTTCAATCAAATCAGGTACAGGAATGATTTTAGTAGCATTGCGAGTATAACCAATACGTTCAACACTGCGTTTCCGCTTCCACATTTTCAATACACACACTTTATTAGGCACTAGTGTTTTTTTTTTGTTTTTTTTGTTTTTTTATAAATTGTGCATACAAAGGCATAAACAACACACCCCCACAGAAGGTATGTGCATAATAAACAAAAACCCAAACAAATCCCGTTAATTTTCACAATGCTGTCTTCAAATGACAATAGATCAATACAAAACTCAAGTATTACAAATCACAGCTTCATATTATGTAGACACAGTTGTGAAAGCCAGCTGCTCCTAACTCCCAGAGTGTTTAGAAGCAAGTAGATCTGAAGTGTTCATCGTCAACTGTGGAGAAAACGTGGCCTTCGTTTATGAGGAAGTTCAAGCAGGTCCTAAAATTAGAGAGATATAATAAAGCATACTGTACAAAACACAGCATCTTTTTAAACTTCAGACAGGTAGTGTGACTGCTTTTACATATAGCCAAACAAGCCCTACACCAACACTACTTACAGTACACTAACACACCAACACGCTACTTACAGCACACTAACACTTTACACTTACTAAGTTACTGTACACCAACACACTACTTACAGCACACTAACACATTACACTTACTGAGTTACTGTACACCAACACACTACGTACAGCACACTAACACATTACACTTACTGAGTTACCGTACACCAACACGCTACTTACAGCACACTAACGCATTACACTTACTGAGTTACCGTACACCGACACGCTACTTACAGCACACTAACACATTACACTTACTGAGTTACTGTACACCGACACGCTACTTACAGTACACTAACACATTACACTTACTGAGTTACCGTACACTGACACGCTACTTACAGCACACTAACACATTACACTTACTGAGTTACCGTACACTGACACGCTACTTACAGCACACTAACTCATTACACTTACTGAGTTACCGTACACTGACACACTACTTACAGCACACTAACACATTACACTTACTGAGTTACTGTACACCAACACGCTACTTACAGCACACTAACGCATTACACTTACTGAGTTACCGTACACCGACAGTCTTCTTACAGCACACTAACGCATTACACTTACTGAGTTACTGTACACCGACACGCTACTTACAGCACACTAACACATTACACTTACTGAGTTACCGTACACCAACACACTACTTACAGTACACTAACACATTACACTTACTGAGTTACTGTACACCGACACGCTACTTACAGTACACTAACACATTACACTTACTGAGTTACTGTACACCGACACGCTACTTACAGTACACTAACACATTACACTTACTGAGTTACCGTACACCGACACACTACTTACAGCACACTAACACATTACACTTACTGAGTTACTGTACACCAACACACTACTTACAGCACACTAACACATTACACTTACTGAGTTACCGTACACCAACACGCTACTTACAGCACACTAACGCATTACACTTACTGAGTTACTGTACACCGACACACTACTTACAGTACACTAACACATTACACTTACTGAGTTACCGTACACCGACACACTACTTACAGCACACTAACACATTACACTTACTGAGTTACTGTACACCAACACGCTACTTACAGTACACTAACGCATTACACTTACTGAGTTACTGTACACCGACACGCTACTTACAGCACACTAACACATTACACTTACTGAGTTACTGTACACCAACACGCTACTCACAGCACACTAACACATTACACTTACTGAGTTACCGTACACCGACACGCTACTTACAGTACACTAACACATTACACTTACTGAGTTACTGTACACCGACACGCTACTTACAGCACACTAACACATTACACTTACTGAGTTACCTGTACACACTCCAACACACTAACTACTTGACAGTACACTAACACGCATTACACTTTACCCTTACTGAGTTACTGTACACCGACACGCTACTTACAGCACACTAACACATTACACTTACTGAGTTACCGTACACCAACACGCTACTTACAGCACACTAACACATTACACTTACTGAGTTACCGTACACCAACACGCTACTTACAGCACACTAACACATTACACTTACTGAGTTACCGTACACCGACACACTACTTACAGCACACTAACACATTACACTTACTGAGTTACCGTACACCGACACACTACTTACAGCACACTAACACATTACACTTACTGAGTTACCGTACACCGACACGCTACTTACAGCACACTAACACATTACACTTACTGAGTTACCGTACACCGACACACTACTTACAGTACACTAACGCACTACACTTACTGAACTCCACTTGCTGAGATACTGTGTTTTTGCGGTGTTCCTGTATCTGTTATCAGCGAAGGCCAAATCCTCCATCTGTGATGTTAGTTAATTTTGTGGGAGGTTAGATTTATTACTTCAGGAAACTGATAATCTAATAATAAAGAGACCTGACATTCCAGTAGGATCAACTCGAGGCAGATTAATCAGAGGTGGTCCGTATTTGTGGGCGTCTCATTAATATAAATAGCAAACTGAAGTTCCTAATGAGGTTTATTAATGAGGATGAGAAGCTCTACCTGATGTCGTAAGGGGACAGGTACTTGAGCGCGGTGCTCAGGCTCCGAATGCTGATGCCCTTGGCAGAACTGCAGCTCTTAATCAGGTTGAGCACCTACAGGGCACATACATCACCTCAGCCATACATGATACTCAGATCAACCCTGGACCTAGACTGGGCGAATCGAGACACCATGATGAAAGACAGAGGTTAAGCAATACAACCACTAGAGGTCAGTCCAGAGTCAAACTCTTCCAACAACAAGTGTGGTACCCCGGCAAACTGACCTCAAGAGGTTTAGAGCCTCAACGGTTCCACCATCGTCATGTCCACATGCACTACACTGCCAAAAGTATTCACTCATCTCCCTTCACATGTATATAGACATCCCGTTCTTAATCCATAGGGATTAATATGATGCTCCACCCAATACAGCTCTACCAGCTCCAGCTCCTCTGGGAATTCTTTCCACAAGGGTTAGGAATGTGGTTATGGGAATTTCTGACCATTCTTCCAGACGCCCATTTGTGAGGTCAGACACTGATGTTGGACAAGAAGGCCTGGCTCTCAGTCTCCGCTCCAATCTATTCCAAGGTGTTCTATCGGGTGGAGGTCAGGACTCTGTGTAAGCCAGTCCAGTTCCTCCACGCCAGACTCGCTCATCCATGTCTTTATGGAGCTTGCTCTGTGCGCTGGTGTGCGGTCATGTTGGAACAGGAAGGGGCCGTCCCCAAACCGCCCCCACAAAGTTGGGCGCATGGAATGGTCCAGAGTCTCTTGGTCTGCTGAAGCATTAAGAGCTCCTCCCATTGGAACGAAGGGGCAGAGCCTAACTCCTGAACACCACCCCCAACACCATAATCCCCCCTCCACCAAACTTTACACTCGGCACAGTGCAGTCAGACCAGTACCGGCCTCCTGGTACCGCCAAACCCAGACTCGTCCATCGGGTTACCAGACGGAGAAGCGTGATTGGTCACACCAAAGAACACGCCTCCACTGCTCTAGAGTCCAGGGGCGGAGCTTTACACCACTGCATTCCACGCTCTGCACTGCGCTTGGTGATGTGAGGCTGGGATGCAGCTGCTCGCCATGGAAACCCATTCCATGAAGCTCTACACACTGTTCCTGAGCTGATCTGAAGGACACATGAAGTTTGGAGGTCTGTAGTGATGGACTCTGTAGGAAGTTGGTGACCTCTGTGACCTATGACCCTCAGCATCCGCTGACCCCGCTCTGTCATTGTACGTGGTCTAACACTTCGTGGCTGAGCTGCTGATGTTCCCAATCACTCCCACTGTGTTCTAATCCCACTGACAGTGGACTGTGGAATATTTAGTAGGAGGGAATTTCACCACTGGACTTGTAGCACAGGCGGAGCATCCTATCACGGTACCACGCTGGAGTTCACTGAGCTCCTGAGAGCGACCCACTCTCTCACTAACGTCGGTAGGAGCAGCCTGCATGTATAGGTGCTCGGTTTTATACACCTGTGGCCATGGAAGAGATTGGAACTCCTGAATTCGAGGACTTGGGATGGGTGAGTGAATACTTAGTGGCAATATAGTGTACTTGGCCCAGTCTCACCATTAGCCACACTGCCTCATTTCCATATTCAAACACTCGTATAATGAGTGCATTAATGAACTGAGTATTTAGTGAAGGACCATCAGTGTCTATATACAAGATCAAAACCCAAGTGATGTTCATGTTGACCCACCTGGCTCTGATTGGCAGTAAACCCATTGGATGTTGAGTCGCTGGAACGAGACATGCTCATTATAGAGGTCGTGGCCTTGTTCATCTGGAACAGCAAATACCAAACACTAGCATAGCAGTCCTAGCATCTTCTCAAACACTTCTGCACGTGTAGGTGAAGCCGGACGGTGGGCTCACACTCACCCTACTGAAGGAGTCGTCGTTAAGCAGATGGGCCTGAACCACCTCCAGCATGTGCGAGGTGATCTCGTTAAGGTCCTCCACGCGGCGGACACTAAAGCCCACCATTGACCTGTGATGCTGATAGACAGTCATTAGCTAATGGCCACAGTCACAACCAACGTCTCACAGCAGACGGCTGAACTCTATAACCATCCTCCTATAAACATCCTCTGTGTACTGTATTACCTTGTTCTTCAATGGTCTGGACCCCCACAGGACCACCACAGAGCAGCACTGCAGTGACACTGACGTGGTGGTGGTGTGTTGGTGTGTGTGGTGCTGGTGTGAGTGGATCAGACACAGCAGTGCTGTCGGACACCTCAGTGTCACTACTGGACCAAGATTCGTCCACCACCCAGAACTATCCAGCCAACAGTGTCCTGTGGGCAGCGTCCTGTGGGCGATGTACTGTAGGCAGCACCCTGTGCCCACTGATGAAGGACTAGAGGATGACCAACACTGCACTGTGCAGCAGCAGATGAGCTATCGTCTCTGACTGTCCATCTACAAGGTGGAGCAGCAAGGTAGGAGTGTCTAATAGAGTGGACAGTGAGTGGACACAGTGTCTCCAGCACCACTGCTGTGTCTGATCCACTCACACCAGCACATCAGACAGTGCAGTAGGGAGGTACCTGAAAGGAGCGAAGGCTGCCCACTGCTTTGATGTAGGTGCCAGGAGGAATCACGCAGTCGTTCATGTTGACGTCCTGGGACAAACACAGACGGGACGTTTACCTGTGTCAGTTCTATTCCTTTATATACCGATTTGCAAGTCGCACCTCAAGATCCATCCACTGTTTAACGTCCAGAAGGGGTCCGGTCATGTCATCCAGAGAGTACACAACGTGGCCCACCGCCGGCTTAGTTCTTCTGATGATGCCCACCACGGTCACCTGCGTGGAGATGTTAACAACTTTCACATACTAGTGCCGGGAAATACACTCACCCAGCACTTTATTAGGAACACCTGTACACCTACACACTTGTTCATCTAATCAGCCAATCACGTGACAGCACTGCAGTGCATAGAATCGTACAGTCCAGCAGCTTCCTGGTAAAGGTCACACCAACCATCAGAATGGAGAAGGACTATGATCCCAAAGAGGGAAAGGAAGGACATCCAGCAGTTCTCCAGACCTTGTTGATAGGAGGGGTCAGTGGAGAACGGCCAGACCTGTTCCAGCTGAGGAACTGCATCTCAGAAGGCGTGCCCCATTCAACCTCGAGGGCTACAGCAGCAGAAGACCATCTTCTGTCAGCCAAGAACGGAAAGGAGAAGCTGCTACAGACACAGGCTTACCTGGACAGCTGAAGACACCAGTAGCCTGGTCTGAGGAGTCTCCATTACTGCTGAGGCTCACAGATGGTAGGATCAGAGTTAGGAGCCATGGACCCAACCTGCCTTGTCCAGGCTGGTGGAGGTGGTGTAATGGGTTGGGGAACCTTCTCTCTGATCAGCATTGATTGCATGACCACAGCCAATTGGAGAATTGTTGCTGACCATCTTTCTGGTGGCCAGAGTTTACCATCTAGGCCGTTAGATGTATGGTCATCTCAAACCGATTTACATTTACGGCATTTAGCAAAGGCTCTGATCCAGGGAAAGGAAGTCAGGGGTCTTGCACAAGGACTCTTATTATAGCGTAGGGAGCTTTCCCCAGGTAGGGGATCAAAGCCTAGTCTACAACATGAGTGGTAGACGTGTTACCCACTACACTATACCAACCATGGAGGTCCCCCGCCCCCAGGCACCGGATCTGAATCCGATAGAGGATCTTTGGGATGTGGTAGAGCAGGAGGCAACGTCAGCATGGACCAGAACCTCAAAGGAATGAATCCATGTCATAAACTGAGCAGGTTGAAGGTAATAAGGCCCTACGCAGTATTAACATATGTGTTCCTCATGATCTACCCCTACAGTATATACTGATGGTCATTAATATTGACCTGGGTGTTTAATACAGAACGTGCGTTACATACGATGATCTATTTAACAGCATGTCAGGCATCCCTGCCACCAGGCCGTTATACAGTTTTAATGTGGCTTGCTCAGGATATCTAGAACCTAGAACAGCTGGAGAGAAAATTCCACCAAAATTTTCCACTAATTTTCCAGCATAATTAAGCGTTAAGCTGTAAACAAAGTCATTCGGAATGGTTTGGTGTGAAATCCTCCATACTAGATTAAGTCAGGACTGATCACAGTGGTGGTGAAGGTAACCAGACGTCCCCCTCTAAAAGTTCCCCTCACAGAAAGTGACTAATTAAAATGGTTATGAATATGCTGTCTGGTGTCCGAGACGCTGTTTCAGAGTTTGGGCCTCATGGTCCATTTATAGTGCAGGAATACATACAGCAGGGCACTGTAAAGCAATAAATAAAAACAAAAAAATAAATAAATAAAAAATAAACAAAAAAATAAATAAAAAATAGAATAAATAGATAAATAAATAAACCAAAAATAGATAAATAAATAAATAGAAATAAATAAAAAATAAACAAAAAAATAAATAAAAAATAGAATAAATAGATAAATAAATAAACCAAAAATAGATAAATAAATAAATAGAAATAAATAAAAAATAAACAAAAAAATAAATAAAAAATAGAATAAATAAATAAACCAAAAAATAAATAAAATAGAATAGATAAAAAAATAAAATAAATAAATAAATAAATAAAACAAAAATAATTCAAAAATAAATATAAAAAAATAGAATAAATAAATAAATAAAGTCCCCAAAGAAAACATTACTCCCAGGTTTCCAACATTTACCCCCCTCCTGCTCTCAACATCCTATCTAAAACTCTCCAGGTAGGCTGACTAGCCATTGGACAGCAAAAACTTTGCATTGAGATCTCCGGCTTCATCACTGTAAGGAAACCTCCACACCAAACCACCCACAGCGACATGACATCAACCACTGGATCATGCAGGAGGTCTCAAACTGGTGGACCTCCCCTTTAACTGCAGAGCACTGAAGCGAGGAGATCTGGACTTTCCCCTCCAGTCAGAGAGCTCCCTGATGCTCACCTGGTTGATCTCAGTCCCTCGTATGAAGAAGGAATCCTTCTGCTCCCTGGCAGGACAGAGCCCTCTTCTCACTCACTCTGTTACACACCTCACACCGTGCAGGGCAGCACACACACAATTCTCCGGAGATACCTTCTGGGACAACCCCCCCCTTACAGACCAAAACACTCACTCGCATTAACAACAGCCACCCCTCACTCACTCTGTACACATCCCCACCCCCCCTCCACACACCTGCCCGCACTCTCACACCTCAAAAACCCCGCTACAGTACACCTCACCAGGTTCTCTTCAGTAGACTCAGGTCCACCCTCGCTTACCTTAGCACTTCCCGCTCTTCCCTTCTGTACAGTGGGTCCTGAGGTGGAGGACTCACCAGGAGACAGGCTGTAGTGGTAACCTGGGCAAGATTAGACCTCACACCAAACCCTCTCTCCCTCACTCTGGCAGGTCAACATCTCTCTCACTCAGTACACACCTCACACCAAACCCTCTCCCTCCTAACCAACCCTCTGTCCAGCTCACTGTACACCTCAACCAAACCCTCTCTCCCTCAACTCTGTACACACCTCACACCAGACCTGAGTGGTACAAACACCTACACCAAACCCCTTTCTCTTATCTCACACACCCTCACACCAAACCTCCTCCCTCACTCTGTAACACACCTCACACCAAACCCTCTCTCCCTCACTCTGTACACACCTCACACCTCCCTCTCCCCTCACTCTGTACAGCTCACAAACCACGATCTCTCCCTCACCTCACTGTACACACCAATACCAAACCTCTCCTCCCTCACTCGTTATACAAGAAACTCACACCAGTGGTGTCTCTCCCTCACTAGCTCTGTCAACCAGACCCTCTCTCCCTCCTCTAACCCCTCTCCTCCCTCGACATCTCTCCCTCACAGTACAGTTCCTACAGGACCAAACCCTGAATACGCTGCCTCATGTCTGTACACACCTCACACACAAACCCTCTCTCCCTCACTCTGTACACACGACTCTCACACCAAACCCGCTCTCACTCACTCTGTACACACCTCACACACCCAACCGCATTCCCCTCTCCCTCACTCTGTACAACACCTCTCACACCAAACCCTCTCTCACTCACTCTGTACACACCTCACACCAAACCCTGCTCTCTCCACTCACCCTCCCTCACTACACACCTCACACCAAACCCTCTCTCCCTCACTCTGTACACACCTCACACCAAACCCTCTCTCCCTCACTCTGTACACACCTCACACCAAACCCTCTCTCCCTCACTCTGTACACACCTCACACCAAACCCTCTCTCCCTCACTCTGTACACACCTCACACCACGTTTCCAAACCACTATACTTTGAACTGGAACACCACCAATTCTCCCAAACCCCCACATAAGTCAGTGTGTGTAAACAAAACGAGGGAGAGAGGGTTTGGTGTGAAGAGGGACTATTTGACCTCACAGCGCCCTGCAGCATGTATCCCTCCACCATGAATGGAGTTTAAGGCTGAGATCTTCTCCACACTATCATAAACAGCATCTCAGACATCAGGCAGCGTATTCAGAACCACCTCCTGTAGGAACTTCCTGTGAGGGAGCTTTTAGAGGGGGACGTCTGCTTACCTTCACCACCACTGGGAACAGTTCTGACTGTATCTAGAACACAGTGTTTCACACCAAACCAATTTGCATGGCTTTGTTCATCATAAGCACCAAGATTATGCAGAAGTTTTTTTAAATCCTGGTGGACTTCCCCTTTCAGTCCACAGTGAGAGGAGAGCTGTCCACCTACCACGTCTCCTGCTGGACAGTCTGTACTGTGGATCATTCAGAGACGGTATACACGCCACGGACAGCAGTTAAGCTGCTCAGAGGACCACTACAGTCATGTAGCCAGGGCGACGGTCCTAAAGCCACATCGGTTCCATCAGTGTGAGGTGAGGGAGTGTAACGGTGCATGGACGTGAACCAACCTTGAGTCCCCATGATCAGTCCAGAGGAACACAGGTGAGCTGACAGTGCTTCAGGCAGGTAAACCAGACTGCACGGCCTCTGCTGCTGATTAATGCAGACCTGGAGGATTAATGACCACACCTGATCCTCTGATTAGACCTCTCTCAGTCTCCTGGTTCACATCCAGCTGTTCTCTGTTTCTGCAGATTGAGGCTAGTCCGCTGGTCGCCGACAGGGGGAGCACTTGAGACATTTCAGAGGGGCAGACTTATCATGTCGTTCCTGCAATCAGCGCAGCTTTCCCACACTGAGGATCTACTTTCATTAGAGTCCTCTCCGGAAAACAAAGGACAGGGCTTCACAGGGAAGCTCCACCACGTTTCAAAATTCCACAGGCTGAGGTACAAAGTCTTCCTGACTGGTCTGACGTGAGAGGGTTCATTTCTGGAGACTCCGGTTTCCTCACAGTGGTGGTGATGCGAACCATGTCACACCAACCCCCTATGAACTGACACTGTTCTGTGGAATTTTGAAAACTTGGTGTAGTTCCCCTTTAACAGCTCTCAGAACTGGGGCTGTGGATGTCAGATCGGTCCAGCGGGCCCACCAGGTGGCTTCCTGTATTTTATCCGATTATGTATTTAATCAGTACACGTTTACTGTAAAGGGGAAGACCACCAACTTTTCAGTTCCCTCTTCTTTTAGTGTGTGAGGTTGCTCAGACGTGGTACATTTTTTAGGGGTCTCCATTTTATTTTTTACTTTATTTATATTATATCTGGAAATACTAAGTCTCTTTGGGGGACTATTTGACCTCACAGCACCTTGCCGCATGTATCCCTCCACCAGGCAGCGTGTTCAGAACCACCAACGTCCTAATTTTCTCTAGAACTGAACTCAGAAAATTCATAAATTGGTGGACTTCCCCTGTAACTGACTTTAAAAAGTTTCCAGTGGTGGTGAAGGTAACCAGACGTCCCCCTCTAAAAGCTCCCTCCCAGAAGGTTCCTACAGGAGGTGGTTCTGAATACGCTGCCTGATGTCTGAGACGCTGTTTATGATAGTGTGGAGAAGATCTCAGCCTTAAACCTTCATGGTGGAGGGATACATGCTGCAGGGCGCTGTGAGGTCAAATAGTCCCCCAAAGGAACTTTGTGTTTTCAGGTTTTCCAGATTTTCATCATCAACATTCCATATCACACTCAGAAGACACGTGTAGGTTCCCTGGTGGTTCTAGATAGTATATAAATTGTCTAGATTTGTCCTGTGATCAAGAGTAAGGAATTAGGCAGAATTGTTATAAAGTTGGTGGTCTTCCCCTTTAACAGCTGCTGTAACGATACTCTCAGACAGTGTAGTCCATGGTGGACCCCCGGCTGCTGTTTTCAAATGATGGAACCTGGAAATACTAAGTTCCTTTGGGGGACTATTTGACCTCACAGCGCCCTGCAGCATGTATCCCTCCACCATGAATGGAGTTTAAGGCTGAGATCTTCTCCACACTATCATAAACAGCGTCTCAGACATCAGGCAGCGTATTCAGAACCAACTCCTGTAGGAGCTTCCTGTGAGGGAGCTTTTAGAGGGGACGTCTGGTTACCTTCACCACCACTACTGTGAGCCACCCAGATCACTCTGAGTGAGTCAGTTAGTCATTTCATCCTGCAGATGTGCACCGGAGCGTTTCCCACACATGCTGTTCGGGTGATGGGTTCTGGGTCCGGTGGCGGCCTAAACGGGTCAACAGAACATCAGAACGCTGGAAAGCAAACACAGCACAGCTCATGTGACTGGAGTCTGTTTTTTATTTATAAAGCCAATCCCGACAATAAATTACACATTCATTTACAGCTTCTCTCTGTAAATCTCAGTTAATCTCAGCAAAATACTGTACAAGGAAAGAAAGGGTTAGTAAAAAACCACAGGAGTCACAAAGTACACCAGTCTATTGTTACGCATGTCGATGTGGAGCCAGTATTAGGCGAGGTGGGTTACGGTGCGGTTCTACGAAAAGGGCACAGTGAAGAGAGCGGTTCTGCACCTATACATCGATCAGTCGAGACCTCTGGGTCTGTCTTTACCAGCATGGAGTCTCTCCGTCTCTCTCTGTCTGTCTCGTCTTTATACAGTGGCATGAGATAAGCAACGTCAAGCGTTCTTCACCTTAAGCTCCTCGGCTCTCGACTCCACCTGTGAGCATGAGCGTGTGCTCCTTCAGGAGGAGTGGATTCAGCTGTGGCGGAGCAGGCAGACAGGCCTTTCTACTTTCGTTCCTAGCAGATGAGCAGAGATGCGAGAGCGTCAGCAGCCTCTTACACAGCGGTGATGGTGCATTTCCTGACAGATATTACAGTGCTTCAGTCGTAATGCTGAGGACCAGCGTCCGACACCCGGCCACAGCCTGGTACCAATCGGAAAAGGCAGCTGGGATGGACGTACTCCATCCTGGATCGCCACCAATCTGGTATCAGGTCTGACCTGTGTAGCGACGCTGGCCTTTAAAAGGGGAACTCCACTCACTTCCCAACATCTCTGCCTAATCACATTCAGCAGTCGAGATGTGGCGGCATTCCGACTCCCTTTACGGTGGTTCTGGTGGTGACCGGAACCAGGAGAACCATAAAGTGCATATCTCTGAAGCTGGTGGTGGTCAAATAGAGGCGGAGCTGAAAACTATAAGCTGTCTTTGGTGGCTATTCTGCACGGGCTAGTTGCTGGAACACAACCTTAGCTAACTTTACAGGAGAGGGAGAAACAGACTTTACTTTCAATGCAAGTCAAGGTAACCAGACGTCTTACTAACTCATTCTGAGCCATTTCTTTGGGACCAATCATTTTGAAATTCACACACAGCGTGAAGGCCCACATGGGCTTTCAGATTCTGTCATAACCTGAAAAACGATAAAAAATGGCCATGTGGGTTTTTGGACCCACAGCAGTGATCTGTATAGGCAGCGTATTCATGACCACCTCATGTAGTAACTTTCTGGGGGAGGCTTTTAGAGGAGGACGTCTGGTTCCATTCACCACCACTACTGTGAACCACCTAGACCATGCTGAGTGACTCTGAGAGACTCTGGTTAGTCATTTCATTCCGCAGAAATTTTGGAAGTTGAGTGGAATGCCCCTTCGCGTGCTGTGGAGGTAGCTGGTCTTCGATAAGAACACAAAAATAAGATCTTGTTTGTTTGTTTATAGTATAAATCACACCGTCAGCTTGTTTAAAAATGTCTATGTATACGCAGAGGCTGTAAGAGTCATCATCAGAAATACTTTCACGACCACCAAAATGAACCGAAGCTGCTGGGACCCCAAATTCACCATACGATTGTATCATTATCCCCCCCATACAAACTCAGCACCGTCCTCAACATTCACTCAAACACCACATTGTCAAAATCCATCCATGTGTTCATATACAGTATGTACACGAGTGCAAAGAAAGACAGCGGAGTGGAAGGAAAAGAAAGAGAGGGAAAACCAGGAAGTGAGTCTCTTCCGTTTAAGGCCTACAACAGGTTATCCTATTCAGATCCTCACTGCGGATTACAGGAGAACCCTACTCTCTGCCTCAAAGTCGGACATTCCGCCTCTGACTCGCTCTGAAGACGAGCTGTGAGCAAAAACCTAACCACCCTCGAACCAACACCACTCACAGCTGACCAGTCATACCACACACAGGGCGACGCCCACGACAGCAGGCTGGGAAATGACTGGCTGGCTGCTGGTTAACACTCTTGAACGCTGCCTTGCCCAGCAGATCTGATAGGGAAATTAAAGGGCCCGTACTCTGTTCACTCAGAGGGCTGTGTGGGCTTCTGAGCCGTGACTCATTACCTACATGACCTCAGAATGAGACTGAGGCCGTCTTCGTTACCGTCCCTTTAAGAGATATGTAAATATGAGCTCTGTTCTGATTGGCTGCCTCGTATTGCACCACATTAATAAGGCAGTCGGCTCCTATTTTCAGGGTGGGTGGGGCTTAACCGCGGTAGGCCGACATGTAAATGTGTTCGTTTTTGTGACATCACAAAACACAGATGAGGGTGTTGGACTGGAGTCGAGCTTTATTGGTTGGTTTTGGAACCATCTAAAAAAAAAATGAAAAAAAGGAAGGCTGGTTGTTTTTAAGGGAGGTGGGTCCTTTAAAACTAATACGTAAATGATGTCTTTCCTGATTGGCTGGCGTCTACTGTGTCTCGTTCTCCAAAAAGCAGATTCAGGTGGACACTGTAAACAACAAATAAATCCAGTGCAAAGGGGCGGGGCTAGTGGCTGCTGGGTGAGGACATGTTGGGGGAACAGAAGTTGGGTTTTGTGACATCACAGAAACAACGAGCTCAGAACAGCCTGTGTCCCGGGCCGGACAGACTCGGAATCTGGAGGCCAACTGTATGCGCTTCTCAAATCTGATCTTTTGAGACGTCCGTCCGTACGGTTACACGCAGGTGGTCAGATCGGATTACAGTGCCCAGACGTCACCAACCTATCTGCAGGGTTATGGCACAGGTGTCAGGAGCCGTGCACTGAATCCCAGCACCTCCGTCACTCGGGATTGGACTGTGTGACGCAAAAGACACTTTGAAATTAAATTTGAACTGCAAAAATCTGACGTCTTGTCAAAAGACTTGATCAGAAACCAACCTGGATACAGTCTGGATATGACAATAATCCGATCTGAGCTGGCAGTTTGAACAAGACCGCAGACCGACTGGCACGTTCTGTAACATATCTGTTAACATATTGCATTAACGAAGACGGTACGGGCCCTCTAAGCGCGTACGGTTCCAGCGGGTCAGCTCAGTATCCGAATCTGGTGCGCCTTTTAATACTGATAATCCACAACACAGTGAAAGCAAGGCATCGTACTTCGCTACAAAGCTAGATCAAGCAAACGCAAAATTCCCTTTCAGCACTTTCAAACAGGAATTCCTTCCTCAGGCCATTGTTTCCGAGCACGTTCCCTCCCAGCACGTTCCCGGGAGGGGCAGCGGGGGGCTAAAATAAGGCATAAATTATGGTAATCTCAAAGAAAAGGCAGATTAAACAACGTACTCTGGTGATCCGGAATCAGAGCCGGCACTGCGGACGTAATCCACTCGCAGGCATTTGTTGGTGTGATAATGTGGATTAATGGATGATCCCACACGTGGGAATCCTCAAAGGAATAAAATTAAATCAAATCAAAATAACAGAACTGGATGCGGGCTGTGTGGAGCCCGGTTCACGGTACTACACGGTCGCTGGTTCCCAAAACACGTACACGGATAAACCACCTGCTCCAAACAGCATCACTTACAGGAGAACTCCAGCCTGATCCCGACCTGCTGCATCCGTATTACAGGCGATCACCAGAGGCAGCCGCGGAACCAGAACCTGGTGAGTGAATGTTGGCAGCAGGTGGAGATTAGGCTGGAGGGGGAGCAGGGGCCGGACGTATCGCTGCTGTGAGTGGAACATGCTGACCGGAATGGGATCTTTCAGTCCCCGAAGCGTTCGCACTTCACCCTAAGTGCTGTGACGACTCAACAGGCTTAGTGTTAGTCTGTCAGGAGTGGGGTGGCGAGCGGCGAGCGGCGGGCGGCGGGGGGGATTACCGCTCTTGTAGGAAATCCAGGCAAACCGACACAGTGAGAGGAGATCAAACGCGCCTCGGCGAGGTGTCAAAACGTCAGGCCCCTGGCTCACAGGAGTATAAATAAATACCCGCCGAGCGCGGGGAGGTGCACGGGGGTGCTGGTGTCGACTGTTCTGTCAGTCTGTCCGTCTGCTGCTGTACGGATCCTCCCTGAAGGCATCGCCAACTCGCTCGATTTGTAGGCAGGGTTGTTGCAGAGTCATGGAGGCTGGGCAGGTTAGACGTGGCTAAATGTAGGCAGCCCCTGGGAGCTGGTGGGCACGGGGGGGGCAACAAAAGACCCGACCAATGTCCAATCTCGATAAGCACCATCCGGTATGTCAAGATAATGGCATAACTATCCCAAGATCTTGGGAAAACAACACAGTCAGATTACACGGCGTCAATTATTAGGGCTGGGACAGTAGGCCATTGCCCATATGCGGTGTATGCGGTGTGGTGGTTGACTACGCTGTGCCACACGAGTCCTTGGGTAAGACTCCTAACGCTACGCTGGCCTGCCTGTAATATGATCAACCTGGTAAGTCGCTCTGGCATCGTTAGCAGGATGGGCCGTTAAGTAGTGTTGGTGTGGTACAGGCTGAAAGGACCATGAGCAGTCTGTTCCTGTAACTACATGGTAACCCCATTTCGTCTTCAGCCCGCCGGCCCAGTGCACAGAACGGATAGCGATACAAAACCGTAGGACAAGCAGATTAAAATTTCCCTAAAAACGATAATTAACAAATCAGCTGAAAGGTGTCCCAGCCCTACTAATGAAGCCCCAGGCACCATCGGGATTCAGCCCCTTCCTGATCCCACTCTCTAATAGCTATGTCACTTCTCCTGCCACATTTAAGGAGGAACTCCAATTGGACCTTGACTGTTGAGATGTAAACAGAGCCACTGGTTGGGTGTGAGATGGTGCAGGTGTTCTGTACAGTGGTGGTGATGGTAACCAGGGTTCCCCATATCTAGAACACATACACTGTTTAAAAAAATGGTCTGGTTACCTTCACCACCACTGGGAACAGTTCTGACTCTTTAGAGCAGAGCACTTCACACCCAAAACCACTTTGATCACATCTTAACAATCGGATTGCATCGTGACTGGGTTGCCCAGCCCCAGGGTCGTCTACTTCAGCTACATCCAGCCCAGACAGATCTTTCAAGTTCACAAAATTCAAGTCGCAGTGTTAACATTCATCAAAGCAGCAAACACTCCGGAACACCACATCAAAGGTTCAGGCAAAAACGAACTCTCAATCAGCAGCGTGTTACCATATCCCTCCGCACACACTCCAGAGAGAAGAGGGTACATCTAATTGGGCTAATTCTCTCCTTCGAGCGCCGCATTCGGATCTCCGAGTTTTCCGCAGTCAGCAAATCACAGATAAGCCTAGGAGCTGCTGGACCAGAGCCATGGAGAGCTGGGAAGGCGAGCACACCTGCTGGTCTAACACGAATTACAGACGGGAGGCAAATGAAAGGATTCCCTTACCGGGGCTTTGAAGATGATGATGGTGGTGAAGAACGAGCTTCTGTATGTGTTCAACTGGACTGAGATCTGGGGGCCGTGAAGGCCATAACACACGACGATGGGACACTGTCTCATCCTGGACGAGATTCCCAACAGGGTGGGAACGGTTCATCATTTCATTTCAGGTTACCGTGATCAGAATAATCAGCGGTATTAGTTGTTGAACATGGGCCAAAGCCATGCCCGCAAAATCCCCCTCGCAACAAGACCACCCTCACATCCAGCGTTCAGGCTTGGGCTATTCTCCTATAGGCTTTCCCGATCAAAAGAATCCTGGTTCAGGCTTCTTAGAGCCTTGGTGCTGTTCAGGAAACCAGCCTGCGTCGGCACCTCTGTTTTTGGAACCAAGGAACGTCAAAGGACACGGCATCAGCGTCAACAGAGGGAGATGCACAGTGGTACCAGTCAGCAGTACCAAGACGGCGGAGCGTATACATGACCTTTGGACGTTTGGGCTGTTATTCCAGACATGAGCATGGATCTACTACTGGAGATAACACGACGTAGAAGAGGTTCTCCAGCAGTCCACTGGGGGCACCATTGTTGCCTTCTCTTTTCTGAACAACTGACATGACCACAGACGTCATCACGGTTTGCGTGACCTCTTAGAAGCTCACTGGGGTAACGAGGGGTCGGGGCACGGCAGCTCTAATACATCACCAGTCTCTGAGGAACTGTTGATGTTCCGTTGATGTTCTCAGGCACCTGAGGAACAGCTGCTCTTACATATCGCACTAATGCACGAGCATCATGCAAAACCACAACCATAACCTCCAGCCCTGAGGTCTTTCTAGGCACATCGCTCTTCCCAAGCCACAACTGACCCTTGAGGTTAGTTGGCCAAGCTCAGCCTGCCAGAGGGTGCGGTATGATGTTAATTGCTTAATTGGATCCTGCAGTAAACCTATCTGGAAGCATCTCATGCTTCTCCACCCACTGACGTTTTCCTTCCATTTGGCCCCCACCTGCATGTGTGCGTATATACGTACAGTCGCATGCACAAGTTTGTGCACCCCAGATCAAATGACCTGTTACTTCTATGCATTTTAATGCACCATTAAAAACACGGTTTAATTTATGCCCATTAAATAAAACTCTGCACTACAGTCTCCTGACATAACACACCATCTGACTGGGGCTCAACTTCAGCATGCGGCTGCAACCCTCCCAACAGCGTCCAGAAGGCAAAGGCCCAGCTCAACAGCAACCCCAGCTCTCCATGGATGCTCTGATGAAGCGCCTTGCTGACGAAGCAGCGGGTCTAGCTTTTAAAGACAGGAAATGATCTGCAACAGCATGCCAGACAAATACACACCCGCTTCTTATAAAACTAAGCCCACGGTACTTTTTTGCTTTTTCGTTGTGTACGGGAGGCATCTGGTAGAAAAAGAGAGAAAGAGAAGATACTGTAAAATCTGGATGTACAAATATACCAGCCTGAGGTTCTGTTGAAAGTAGTGCAGAAGGTTAGAGATATTGATTCTTCAGTAGACAGCTGCTTGAAAGATACCATGGCTGTGCCAGAGCGAGAGCCGTACAGGAGGACGAGCTGCATCCTAGCGGGACGCTCCTCCTCGTGTTCGGGTTTTTTGGAGCTTGCATTGCATCAGGAGTTAAATTAGCACCGAGAGTGAGGCAGGCAGACACTGATGAGCTACCTCAGGCTGTCAAAGAGGACAAAATTGGTGTTCCCGAGAGAGGAAAGCTGGAAGTATCAGGGGAAAACCTGTCACGGGTTTGTTTTGCCAAGCGGCGTTTGATGTGCCCAATTAAAATCGCCGTGCTCTGCACCTTCCCGCTGCCGGCGAGATCTGCTCGACCCCTGGGGGTCGGATCTGCGTGTAGGCTTAGTCCGCAGACAAAGGAAATCCATGAATGTGCATGTAGCTTTAATCCGTATACACGCAGCGCGGTGGAGAGCTAGCCTCACTGCGGAAGGACCTACATGCCACTCAAATGCTATGTGCTTGTGGACAACCATTATAAATACACAGGGTGAGAGTCAGGAGTCAGGAGCTTCACGAACATCTACAGGACGCTTCATAACAGAGCTCATCGGATCAATAGGCATGCCCAGGATGTACGCCATCCATTACCGTGATACAGAATTCCCAATATTTCGATTAATAAAAATTTATAGCACCTTCACACAGCGTTCTCCTCGCCACACGTAGCCTAGAAGCCAAAGAATCTGGAATTCCGACTGGAGATATGAGGCTAATGCGGACAAGAAATGGATGTACACCTAGTTAAGGTTAAGAGGCTAGGTTAGTTTTAAGCCGTACTGGGATGGCATTCGTTTTTTTGAAGAGGTGGGATAATGAGTGAATAGGTACGTGTGTGAATATTTCCTCCTGTCCTTTGGAAAAGAAATTTCCCAAGTACAGAGTATGCAATGAGACATTTAGTATAGTCGTGAATGGCACAGATACCTGTGGTCTTTCAAGGAAGTCTATAGTGAATCTCAGGTACTGCGCGACACTCACTTCATCCTGAACGCGAGCCATAGGCCTCCACAGGGCGCGAGGCGTCAGTCAGGTTCGGGTAAGCCATTTTTTTGCATAGCCTATAGCCTACATGTGGGTTACGCCCACAGGACGCTGCCCCCGGGACGCTGTTGGCCAGGACGCTGTTGGCCAGGCGCTGTTAGTCCAGCCATGTGTACATGTGATGAAGGTGTGCTAAAGATTTCAACTAGCTCAACTAATATATAAATATATAACTATATATAAACCAAAGATGTAAAATCGACCAGGAAAAAGTTAGATGTTATGCAGCCACGTTGGCTGTCAGCTTTTGTCAAGCTCTTTTCATTTAAAGGCCCCGTATGATACATCCGTGCTGTATTTCATTATGTTTTTTTTCTGAGGTCCATAAATAATAAAAATTTTGAGGTCCATAAATAAAAACAGGTGCCAAAACCTGTTATTCAAAAACATTCAAAACATTATTCATTTGTAAAAGACGATCTCTCCAAGCTCTCTGCATCTCTAGAATGAAGCCGGCTGTTTTTGACACTGTGCCTTTAACACAGATATGTAAATAGGCTCTGCTCTGATTGGCTGTGCCTCACTTTAAAACTGGAACACTCTCTAGAACTTCAATATGAATGGACGGGGCTGAACAGCTATAGGCCGAATACACGGCAGTAAGATATATGTAATGAGTTGGTTTTTATTACATCACAGAGACGATGAAATCGCACCAGGCTGTTTTGGAAGCATGTCCATATATGGACTGGAGAGTTAATGGTACCTATAGAAACTTTTACTTTGTGTATGTGCTGTTTTAAGCACCTTTCAAGCAAAAAGCAAGGGAAATTTGATGTAAGAATTTATTTTAGGACAAATAATAATTTAAAATGATTTAATTTATAGGCACATCTTTTTTGGTGTGATCATATAACATCACCAGCCCATGTAAAACTAATCCGGCCAAACATGACCGCCGAACATGTCTTGGCCAATCAGCTACGGAGGAAGCTGTCCACTCTTTAAAGCGCCCTACAGATATTCGGATGGCTCCTGGCTTTTGACTCACCTCGTATGTTTTACAACAACCATATATATATATATAAATGATTTGCTCTTCGGACTGAAACAGTACATCTCATAACATTACCCCACTGTGTTTGTTTTGCTTTGTGGTGTGAAAATAAAGAAAAGGAAGAGGAAAAAAAGAAAAAAAGAAAATAAAGGAAGGTAATTGTCTATCCACAGCTGGGCACGGGTCCTCCTCACGTGTCCCAGTCCAGTTCCCTGCAGGCGATACGCACCAGTCTGAGTTCCAGCTCAAAGGCGTCCGGCCGCTCCTGTGGATTAGCCGACAGCATCTCCCTGATCAGCTGCTTCATTCCCGCGTTCATGCTTTTCTTCCGCGCCGGAATGAGCAGCTCCATCTTGGGGTTTTCCAGCAGGGCCTCGCCCAGCGGAACGATCTCCTCGCCGTGCTGCACGTAGCTCCCCAGCAGCTCCTTCTGCGTCTCCACGTCCACGAAGGTGATCCTCTCCACCATGGCCCAGATGATCACGCCGAGAGCAAAGATGTCCGCTTTGGCCGTGTAGTGGCCCTCCCACACTTCGGGGGCCATGTAGAAGTCCGTGCCACATGCCATAGACAGGAAACACTTGTTGACACTGGCCGGCTCCTCGGGGTTGAGGCCCGAGGCGGAGCAGACCTTGCTGAGGCCGAAGTCGGCCACCTTCAGCGTGGGCTCGGACGAGCCGGCCGGCGTGCGGCACTGGGAGATGAGGATGTTGTCGGGTTTGAGGTCTCTGTGGATGATCTGGTTGCGGTGCAGGAAGGCCAGCGCGCTGCCCAGCTGCAGCATGAAGCTGGTGTTGGTCTTGCGGCTGGGCTTGCGCGACAGCAGGTAGGCGTTCATGTCTCCTCCGTCGCAGAAGTCCATGACGAACCACAGGTAGTAGGCGCAGCGAGGGTCGAAGGCGATCTCGCCCTTCAGGGAGGTCTCCACCAGCTGGGGGAGAGAGGAGGATCAAGCGTTAATGTCAGTAGGTGCTATTCTTTATGATTTACTACAAAGGACAAATTTCTATTTCATTTAATTTAAATTTGAAAAACTTTTAATGTTAAACCTGATAAGCTTTTTTATATGCTCCCAAATAAACATTGCAGTAAACCCGCTGAACCAAACAATTTATGGTGGGCTAAATTGGCTTCACTCGTTGTTTACATTAGGGGTTTAGCTATACCACTGTGTTACAGGACCAGGACAAGCTCCCCGGACAAAGTCCCCTCTGTGATGTTCTGTCTAATTGGGTGGAAATGGGGTCTTTGGTTGAGGTGCCAGTAAATTCGATCCACAGTGACTACACTGAGCTGCTGGAGAACCCGGTTTTACATTATGCTGTTCGAGCAACATAGCATTCCGATCCCAGTATTCCAAGTTGACAGTTCTGGTGTCCACAGGGCTGAATATATGGCGGATGGGCATGGTAAATAAATATTCCAGAGCCTTCACACATCTGGATTAACCCAGACAATCCCCGGATTTGAATCCTCTTGGAAATCTGTGGGATCTACCTGGAACAACCAGTAAACCGCCAGGGAAGGCATCCACCAAATCCGGACCAACACACCAATTCTTTGATGTACGAGTGTCTGAACACTGATGTGGCTACATGTCGAGTCCATGTCCAATACAATCACTGCTGCTATTGGTGCTTGTGAAGGTACTAGACACGAGTAGGTGCGTTTCAGTCACAGGGGACTCGTTTGTCAAGGCACGGTGATTCAAAGGTATCGTCACCTCCACCGAAGAGCCCATTTTCACATAATTAAATCACCCCCAGAACTTCAGAGGGGGCTTACTGCTTTGGCCAGGGAGCGCATATGTCATACACTACCTATGATATAAACCACCTTCGTGTATCTACACCCCCTGTCCACTCCATCAGCTCCACTGACCATACAGGACACTCTGTAGGTGTACAGGTCCAGACTGTAGTCCATCTGTTTCTCTGTGTACTGTATTACCCTGTTCTTCAATGGGCAGGACCCCCACAGGACCCCCACAGAGCAGGTAGTATGTGGGTGGTGGATCATTCTCAGCTCTGCAGTGACACTGACGTGGTGGTGGTGTGTTAGTGTGTGTGTGGTGCTGGTGTGAGTGGATCAGACACAGCAGGGTGCTCCTATATGGTCAGTGGAGCTGACGGAATGGAGAATGAGCGTAGAACTTAGAAACTTTATGTAAAGTCAATCATGATACTGATACTTTAATAAACCTCTGCCAACAATGCTGACACTAGGAAGATGACTTCTACAGTGTAACAGGCTACAGATTACTCCTGATCCTGTTAGGGGTTTAATAGACAGGACGAAAGGCTGGCTGTGTGCTGTAGTCTCCCTTTATTGTATTTGTCTTATCTCTGACATGCAATCCCCTGCTGCATAAACCAACACTCAAAAAGCTACCTCTATAATATGAAGCCTCGTCTTTATCAGGTCTCATTGGGAAACTGAAATCATTGCATCACTGCATTTACAGCATGTTACACGTTCTGCCTTTCTTCCACCTGGTCCCTGCAGTGTCTGCTCCACTCACACAGGCATAACACGCACTAACACACAGTATATACGCTCAGGTGGAGCTGATAAGAATGGACACCAAGTCTAGAAGATGAAGTGGTTGTTCAGGGTAGAACACTCTCACTCACAGGACGCTGCCCCACGGGACGCTGTTGGCTGGATAGTTCTGGTTGGTGGATGATTCTCAGTCCAGTAGTGACACTGAGGTGTCCAGCAGCACTGCTGTGTCTGATCCATTCACACCAGAACCACACACACTAACACACCACCACCACGTCAGTGTCACTGCAGTGCTAAGAATGATCCACCACCGACATAGTGCCTCCTCTGTGGTGGTCCTGTGAGGGTCCTGACCACTGAAGAACAGGGCACAGTCTGGAACTGTACAGAGTGCTCCTATATGGTCAGTGGAGCTGATAGTAATGGACACTGGGTGTTGATACAAGGTGGTCCTTGCTGTGTCTGGTCCACTCACACCAGCACAGCACGCACTAATACACAATATATATGTTCAGGTGGAGCTGATAAGAATGGACACCTAGTCTGGAAGATGAAGTGGTTGTTCAGGGTAGATTACTCTCACTCACAGGACGCTGCCCCACGGGACGCTGTTGGCTGGATAGGTCTGGTTGGTGGATGATTCTCAGTCCAGCAGTGACACTTAGGTGTCCAGCAGCACTGCTGTGTCTGATCCACTCACACCAGCACCACACACACTAACACACCACCACACCGCCAGTGTCACTGTAGTGCTGAGAATGATCCACCACCAACATAGTGCCTCCCCTGTGAGGGTCCTGACCATTGGAGAACAGGGCACAGTCTGGAACTGTACAGAGTGCTCCTATATGGTCAGTGGAGCTGATAGTAATGGACACTGGGTGTAGATACAAGGTGGTGGAACTAAAGATGAGGCTGTCTCGTGGAGAACACTCTTTTACTGAGCTTTTAAAAAGTGGAACCTTATAAAAATCAGGCTAGTCAGCTTAGATACATCTCCCCCTTAATCAGTATCTGATCTATGCAGAAGCCAAATTTTAGTTATTACTGTCCCTCAATTAATCGAGTAACCATGACGACCCTACAGCTGACTGTTATGAAGAAGACACAAAAGACGCCATAAACAGAAATCTGTGATCATGACAGAGCTGATCACTCAAAATCCAGCCTCCAGCTTAACCACCTGACATTCCCGCACAGGGACTCTTATTGTGTCTGGCTGGCTGGCTGCCAACCTGCTAATCAAAGCCCAACATGAAGCTCTCATCTTAAAAGCGTTCGACTGCAGGAGCAGTCATCATTTCATCTCTCCGGCTCTCTCCTTCCATCCGATGAGCAGATAAGTGCACCTTCTCTACATCTTAAAGCCTACATCAGTGCATTTGATGGACTCGTGCGCAGCAGCCACTCGCCTGATAAACAGCCCTCTGACAGCAGCTGTAGGTGTTGGTGTGTCTTCTGTCAGGCCTCTGCAGGGTGTGACCCCACACCTGGTCTTGAACTAAACACTGCAGGCATTAAATTCGGCTCAGTGCCACGTACGCAGCCTTTCAGACGGAAGGTGATACAACAGGAAGTGCAGATCTGGATTTGTTTTCAGTTAGGTCTGAATCAAGGCCACGAACTGTGGCGAGTATTTAATGCCGCTACCGGCTGCATGCAGAGAGCACAGTCAGCGGCCGAGGAGTGAAACGGTTAATCGACTAAAATGAATGGGCAACAGATTCAATAGTGGATTAGTTGGTGATGTCACTTCCTCCATTTGAATGGTGATGGTGGAATCTGGCTGCGACAGACAAACAGATTGCACCAAACAGGTTGAGGCACTGTTTAATCTAAACGAAACTCGGTGTGCGGGTCGGACATCGTGAGACATGCCAGTGATTCAAGTTTAATGCTCTGCCACACGTGATGCGAACAAGGACGGCCCTGACTCGTGCTGTTGCATTGGAAGCCTCGGAGAAGAGTTGAGAGTAGAATTCCAGCAGTTGGAGGAGTTGGAGAGGGGTCGCATCGCAGGGAAGCTCCCGGAGACAGCCACAGTAGCTACAGCCACAACCTCCACAGCAGCAACAACAGCAACAACCACAGCTACAACCACAACCACAACCTCCACAGCAGCAGCAACAACCACAACCTCCATAAGAGCCAAAACAGCTCCAATTACCACCACAGCAACAACAGCTACAACCACAACCTCCAAAGCAGCAACAGCTGCTACAACCACAGCAACAGCTACAACCAAACCACAGCAACAACAGCCGCATCAACAACAGCTACAACCACAACCTCCAAAGCAGCAACAACAGCTACAACCACAACCACAACCTCCAAAGCAGCAACAGCTGCTACAACCACAGCAACAGCTACAACCAAACCACAGCAACAACAGCAGCATCAACAACAGCTACAACCACAACCTCCAAAGCAGCAACAGCTGCTACAACCACAACCACATCTACAACCACAACCACAGCAGCATCAACAACAGCTACAACCACAACCTCCAAAGCAGCAACAGCTGCTACAACCACAGCAACATCTACAACCACAACCACAACCACAGCAACAACAGCAGCAGCAACAACAGCTAAAACCACAACCTCCAAAGCAGCAACAACAGCTACAACCACAACCTCCAAAGAAGCAACAGCTGCTACAACCACAACCACATCTACAACAAAAACCACAGCAGCATCAACAACAGCTACAACCACAACCTCCAAAGCAGCAACAGCTGCTACAACCACAGCAACATCTACAACCACAACCACAGCAACAACAGCAGCAGCAACAACAGCTAAAACCACAACCTCCAAAGCAGCAACAGCTGCTACAACCACAACCACAGCAACATCAACAACAGCTATAACCACAACAACCAAAACCAAACCACATTAACAAGAGCTACAGCTACAACCACATCCACCACAACAGCAGCAACAACCATAACCACCATAAGAGCCAAAGCAGCAACAACCATAACCACCATAAGAGCCAAAGCAGCAACAACCATAACCACCATAAGAGCCAAAGCAGCAACAACCATAACCACCATAAGAGCCAAAGCAGCAACAACAGCTACAACCACAACCTCTATAAGAGCCAAAACAGCAACAACCAGGACCTCCAACCAACCACAACAGCTATAACCAAACCAAATCACAGCAACAACAGCAGCATCAACAACAGCTACAGCCACAACTTCCATAAGAGTCAAAGCAGCGACAGCTACAACCATAACCACCATAAGAGCCAAAGCAGCAACAGCTACGACATTACCAACACAGCAGCAAAAACAGCAACAACAGTTCCACCTACAACCAGCATTGCAGCAAATGTAGCAACAGCTACAACCACAGCAACAGCTACAACCACAGCAACGCTGCAACCAAACCACAGCAACAACAGCAGCATCAACTACAGCTATAACCACAACAACAAAACCAAACCACATTAACAAGAGCTACAGCTACAACCACATCCACTACAACAGCAACAGCTACAACTTCTATACAACCAAAGCCAAAGCAGCAACAACAGCTAGAACTACAACCTCCATAAGAGCCAAAGCAGCAACAACCAGGACCTCCAAAACAGCTCCAACTGCAACCACAGCAACAGCTACAACCAAACCACAGCAACAACAGCTACAACCAAACCAAACCACAGCAACAACAGCAGCATCAACAGCAGCTTCAACCACAACAACCAAAACATTAACAACAGCTACAGCTACAACCTCCACCACCGCAACAGTCGCAACCACATCAACAATCACAACTACTACAGCAACATCAACAGCTACAACCACAACCATATAAACAGCAAGGGCTGAATGACTTGGGGTAATGTCTAATGGTGATGTGTCTGACCAACACCGTCCCTGTGGTTTAAATTCAGCTTGCTGTCTGCACGTCGGGACCCAGACCCGATTTCCCAGTAGACCAGAACATCCACTTTCTCTGGTCTGTGGCTGGAACACTGCACTCCGTGTGCCAGACTGAGAGTTAGTCATGGTTGTGCCGTCATGTAAGCATCATGTGGGCGTTCAGTTGCAGGCAGTTCACAAGCTCAGTGTTTGTCCTGGCTGATTTTCTCACTGAAACCTGTTAAAGGAACGTGGACGGTTATGTGGGCTGCAGCCTACACAACACCGCGGCTCCTGTGTCTTGAATATTACGGCGGTTACATGAAACCGGTTCCACTTTCAGCCCTGATAACATTTTCATGGTTTTCCTGGGAAACTCCACCTGACTAGGTGAAGTAGACCAGCCGTAGATATGACTCAGAACTGTTTCAGTACTTGTGAAAGGGCTACTAGCCTCGGTATTGCACCATGAAGGCCATCTGGGGTCTTCTTTATGATGTAACACCCTCGCCAAAAAGGCCCTTCGTTGTCGGTTGTGCCGCACATTTGAGGAAGTCTCTGCGAGTTTTGCAAGGAGCTGAATACTTTTAAAGCTGCTCATTTTGTCAGCATGCTTTGACTGCATGTTCCAAACTAAATTATACCAAATTATTAGTGTGCACCAAATTCTTTGGCAGATGCCAAACTACATGGAACGTCTGGGCGAAGGCCAGAGGCCGGAGTCCGTTTTATTAATTTTGCCGCTTTTCACCACTGCATAATTTAAATTATCCCAGATAGCGAACAGATCTGGGCCACATTTGGAAAAGATATGGCACTTCTGGTACACAGCCGGCACTAGCAATCTGCTGTGAGCCAAAAGGTGGCCCACATACTTACAACATGCATTTGGCCCACTGGCACGAGCGACACCATCCGAGCAGCCCCACAACCGACAACACTGTCTGACACCATCCCAGCAGCCCCATTAGAGACATCATCCAGCAGTCTCACAACCGACACCATCCCATCAGCCCAATGACCGACACCATCCCAGCAGACCCACGACCAACACCATCCCAGCAGCCCCACGACCGACACCATCCCAGCAGACCCACGACCGACACCATCCCAGCAGACCCACAACCAACACCATCCCAGCAGACCCACGACCGACACCATCCCAGCAGCCCCATGACCGACACCATCCCAGCAGACCCACGACCGACACCATCCCAGCAGACCCACGACCGACACCATCCCAGCAGCCCCACGACCAACACCATCCCAGCAGCCCCATGACAGACACCATCCCAGCAGTCTCACGACCGACACAATCCCAGCAGCCCCACGACCGGCACTGGCCCAGCAGCCCCACGACCGGCACTGGCCCAGCAGCCCCACGACCGGCACTGGCCCAGCAGCCCCACGACCGGCACTGGCCCAGCAGCCCCACGGCCGACACCATCCCAGCAGTCTCACAACCGACACAGAGAGAGTGAGATGGGGACAGCGAGAGAGCGACCAACCAAGCATGTGCGCTGAGTAGCTGCTGTCTGTCTGCCTCGCTGTAGCGGCTCTGTTCTGGTCTTTCCTCTGTCTGGAGCTCCGTTTGGCTCGAATGCTTGAAACTGAATAAAAGCTGGGAAGCGTCAGCGTGGTCAGTGTGACTCACTGTGGTCAGTACTGCTGTGTCTGATCCACTTACACCAGCACCATGCCAGCACCCCCCGGGACACGCCTGCACCCCCCAGGACACGATCCATAGCAAAAAGGCCCATTCTATACAAACCACAGCGCTCAGTTTGCCCATTTGTGCCAATCAGGGCTCAACCAGGAATCAGATGTGTGGTAATGCGGCTCAGCCTGAACAGCCTGTGACTCACAGCAGTGTTATAGGGGGTATTAGCCTCCAGCTAATGGCACTAGCCCTCTGGACAGTATGTTGCAGAACGTGTGATGCATCTTACAGTCAATCAACAGGAAAGTCACTAACCCCTCCATTATAACCGTGTGACGGATGGGTAAGGGCTGCTGAGATTAGGCTGAAGCCGATGGCGTGCTCCTTTAAGAGGCAGCATGTGTGTAAATGGATTTGCGGAATATTCAGCCCAGCACGGATAACAACCCATTCAAACCCCAGTCATTATACAAACTGTGCGTCCGTTTCTGGCACATCAGCTTTTGTTGTCTTTGGGCAGCCAGAAAGAAACAGGGAGCGAGAGACGGCTAAGGGGTTCTGGGAGAGAAGCCAAATACTGGAGCTTAACGAGCTGTAGGACAATAGCTCACGTGCCACTGAGAGACCATAATCAGCCACCGGCAGCCTCTCAGCACATCCCACACAGAGACGGTACGGCAAAGGAGGCCACCGAGCAGCAGCCTGCCAACAAGTACAGTCATTTCACCACACTGTGATCAGAAGCTTACAGCATGTACGTTACCCTACCCTATCACAGTACGCTGCCGCCCGCAGGACGCTGGCCCCCGCAGGACGCTGCCCCCCGCAGGACGCTGCCGCCCGCAGGACACTGCTCTGACATGGAGGTGTCCAGCAGCACTGCTGTGTCTGATCCACTCACACCAGCACCACACACTAACACACCACCACCACCTCAGTGTCACTGCAGTGCTGAGAATGATCCACCACCTGCTCTGTGGTGGTCCTGTGTTCCCCCAGGACACAGCAGAACCCCCGGAACACCATCCATAGCAAAAATGTCTATTCTATACAAACACAGGGCTCCTTTTGCCCACTGGTGCCAGTCGGGGCTCAATCAGGACTTACAAACCAATCAAAACCAAAACAGCAGCAGAAACCAAGAAGGAGAAGAAGCTGCGTCAGTAACTGCTGTACGCTGGTACATTTCACCACATCCTGCCTCAGAGGAAGCGCCTTTTATCCTCCAGCCAGCTCGAGTCATGCGAGGTGCGACTGATGAAAGATACAGCTCTCTCTCAAACATGTTTATGTGGTGTACAGGAGGACAACGACTCCTCACCACAAACCTGCACACACGTCAGGCAGATTTACCCTGCAGGATTTACACCGCCATAAATACGGCACACCGTGATTCACTCCAACCCAGTGCAGAGTTCACACAGCAGGTCAAACCCGATACTCACCAAACCCGATACTCACTATACCTGACCCTCACCCAACCTGACCCTCACCCAATCTGACACTCACCAAACCTGACACTCACCAAACCTGACCCTCACCAAACCCGATACTCACCAAACCTGACCCTCACTAAACCCGACACTCACCAAACCTGACCCTCACCAAACCTGATACTCACCAAACCTGATACTCACCAAACCTGACCCTCACCAAACCTGATACTCACCAAACCTGATACTCACCAAACCTGACCCTCACTAAACCTGATACTCACCAAACCTGACCCTCACCAAACCTGATACTCACCAAACCTGACCCTCACCAAACCTGACCCTCACCAAACCTGACCCTCACCAAACCTGACCCTCACCAAACCCGATACTCACCAAACCTGATACTCACCAAACCTGACCCTCACCAAACCCGATACTCACCAAACCCGATACTCACCAAACCTGATACTCACCAAACCTGATACTCACCAAACCTGACCCTCACCAAACCTGACCCTCACCAAACCCGATACTCACCAAACCTGATACTCACTATACCTGACCCTCACCCAACCTGACCCTCACCCAATCTGACACTCACCAAACCTGACACTCACCAAACCTGACCCTCACCAAACCCGATACTCACCAAACCTGATTCTCACTATACCTGATACTCACCAAACCCAATACTCACCAAACCCAATACTCACCAAACCCGATTCTCACCAAACCCGATACTCACTAAACCTGATTCTCACTATACCTGATTCTCACCAAACCCGATTCTCACCAAACCCAATACTCACCAAACCCGATTCTCACCAAACCCGATACTCACCAAACCTGATTCTCACTATACCTGATTCTCACCAAACCCAATACTCACCAAACCCGATTCTCACCAAACCTAATACTCACCAAACCCGATTCTCACCAAACCCGATACTCACCAAACCCGATTCTCACCAAACCCAATACTCACCAAACCCGATTCTCACCAAACCCGATACTCACCAAACCTGATACTCACCAAACCCGATACTCACCAAACCTGATACTCACCAAACCCGATACTCACCAAACCCGATACTCACCAAACCTGACCCTCACCAAACCTGAGACTCACCAAACCTGAGACTCACCAAACCTGATACTCACTAAACCTAAAGCCCACCAAACCCGATACTCACCAAACCCGATACTCACCAAACCCGATTCTCACCAAACCTGATTCTCACCAAACCCGATACTCACCAAACCTGATTCTCACCAAACCCGATACTCACCAAACCTGATTCTCACCAAACCCGATACTCACCAAACCCGATACTCACTAAACCTGCTACTCACCAAACCTGACCCTCACCAAACCTGAGACTCACCAAACCTGAGACTCACCAAACCTGATACTCACTAAACCTAAAGCCCACCAAACCCGATACTCACCAAACCCGATACTCACCAAACCTGATTCTCACCAAACCCGATACTCACCAAACCCGATACTCACCAAACCCGATCCTCACCAAACCTGACACTCACCAAACCTGAGACTCATCAAACCTGAGACTCACCAAACCTGAGACTCACTAAACCTAAAGCCCACCAAACCCGATACTCACCAAACCCGATACTCACCAAACCTGATTCTCACCAAACCCGATACTCACCAAACCCGATACTCACTAAACCTGCTACTCACCAAACCCGATTCTCACCAAACCCGATACTCACCAAACCTGACCCTCACCAAACCTGACCCTCACTAAACCTAAAGCCCACCAAACCTGATACTCACTATACCCGATACTCACTAAACCTGCTACTCACTAAACCTGATACTCACCAAACCCGATACTCACCAAACCTGACCCTCACCAAACCTGATACTCACCAAACCCGATACTCACCAAACCCGATACTCACCAAACCTGATACTATACCTGATAATCCCCTAACCTGACTCTCACCAAACCCGATACTCACTATACCCGATACTCACCGAACCTGATTCTTACCGAACCTGATTCTCACCAAACCACATACTCACCAAACCTGATTCTCACCAAACCCGATACTCACCAAACCTGATTCTCACCAAACCCAATACTCACTATACCTGATTCTCACCAAACCCGATTCTCACCAAACCCGATTCTCACCAAACCCGATTCTCACCAAACCCGATACTCACTATACCTGATTCTCACAAAACCCGATACTCACCAACCCCCTATTCTCACCAAACCCGATAAAGTGGCACCAAATCCAAAGTTTTTTAACTCAGTTGTTGAAACGTGGCAATGTGAGAAAAAAAAAACACAAAATCCGACACTCCAAATTCCGTCTGGCTGACCACCAGAACATTACAGACTGCTTAACTGCACAATCTTACAGTAGTGTGCAAAAGTCAGAGACCACGGTTCAATCACTTCAATTCAGGTTTCGGTTTGAACAGTCCAACACGGGGCAAAGCATCAACCCTACCCGTGTTCAGTGTGTCCACTCTTCACTCCTATCTTTCCAGTGGCTTCCAGTTCCACATCAAAGACACACCTACATCTACCCAAACACACAATGGCCCTCATACAGTCCTCCTTTGAAGAGAGATATTCCTGAGATTAGACGGGAGATACTCCACATGCTTAGGGAAGGAAAACAATCATGAGAAACAGAAAGTGCAACCAACTCCTCCGACTGAACACTGGAGGTGTGTCTGTCTGAGGAACTGAAAGTCTCCTCACCGTAACGAAGGTAACGAGGGACCCAGTAAACACAAACACCTGATATCGTACTTTCGAGGCTTCTGTGCACTTGTATCTGTTTGTACTGGTTGATCATATGAACAAACGGTGGTCTCTGTACACTGGCTTGGCACATCCTTAAATTCACATGCTTTGAAATGGTTTCACCGCTCACACAACCACGGCTGAAACAACCAGCTACTGCGGTGGTCGGATGATCTACTGCGCTTATATGGATCATGAATCACTCAATTACCAAATAGCTCTTATGTAGCCATCATCTTTTAAAATTAGCGGAGATTGCTTTATGCATTTGCTAACTAACAATGAAGACAATACAGATAAATATATTTGAAAATTCACTGTTTTACTTCAATTAAAAACTTTAATGCAAAAAATTAAAACAAAAAAAACTCCAACATCTTCATCCTGACAAAGTTTCATCCCAGGGATGTGCAAAACTAGCAGCAATAAACTGATATCAGTTTCCTCCCTTATTAGGAACATAAATGTCTACCTAAATTGAAATTCTAAATGTAAACAAATTTTACAATTATAGTTTTTCTACTGTCAGCTTGGTGAGGTTCAAGGAGCTCAAATTTTTGAGTTAACAAACACAAATTAGAGAATTAATGTAACATTAATAGACCAGCTTCAGTTTAATAAATGCATGGAAATCCTCAGTCAAGCAGGTTTACCTTTTAATATTAGGATTTATAATAACAATAATAATAATATTTAATATATATATAATTAGATCTAAATTATATATATACACATACATGTACAAATATTAATAATAAAATTGTTTAAAACAAAGTTTTTATATTAACAACTACAATAATAATACAATATATACAAAATAATTAGAATAAGAGTAATTTGGAATGTTAATGATAAAATTATTTAAAAATGTTAATATAATAATGCAATTATTACACATACACACAAATAATAATAATAATAATAATTAAATTGTTTAAAATAATAATACATTTTTAAATATTAACAATATTCCATTTATTGAATAAAGTATTATAATAACACAAGTAATTTAGAATTTTAATAAAATTATTTACACCTAATGTTACTATAATAATAATAATAATAATATTTTTTCATTTATATAGCTCATACCGTTCGTTTTGCTCAAAGTGTTGTAGGCTGTTAGGCTGTACCTGAATTGAAATTCTAAATGTAAACAAATTTTACAATTATAGTTTTTCTACTGAAATAAAAGAAAAATTAATTACCAATTAACTGACTACTAATTTAGTTGACCAAGTTGATTAATCGTTGTAGCCCTACATAGCCACCGTTATACCGAGAGCTTCTGGTTGTGTAGCCACATTGCCCAGGGCCAGAAAAGCAGAACCCACAAGCAGAACTCCGTGATGTTCTTGAACTGCAGGGTGCACGAGGAAATCGTATCAGTATCGACTGTATGGATTAGAGAGGTCCTGATCAAGGTTCTTTAACCCTCATTCCAATCGTACTCGTTTAACACAAGTCTGAACAGTCTGGGATCCAGTGTGTTTACTTCAGAACACAGAACCAAGAACTTGTTCTGCGGGGGGAACACTGCACAAGGCCTCAGAGCCCTGGCGTGATGTGCCCTTTGGCCCCTGTATGCGGTCATCTGAACTCTGGTGCAGCAAATAAGAGGGCCAAGACCCCCGGAGCAGGTCACTCTCAGCTGGCATCAAAACCAGCTCTGGTGCAATGTGTCTGCGGCACGAACGCAATCCTCACCAAAGATGTTCAAGCAGCTCAAAAGCAGAACCAATAGTCCTCCGCAGAACGTGTACAAGAGAACGACTCGAGTTAGATGCTAGAGCGTGCATGTGGCACATCCAGCGAGCAGCGGTGTCCTCCATGAGTCATCCTGTTAGTGCAGCACCATCGGCAGACGGCTGCACCACACAGGACTACATGCACACAGACCGTTACCACGACTGTCCTTAACACCACGTCACCGTCACCAAAGACTGCAGTGGTGTCGTACCAGACTGTCATGAAGGGACTCAGAACGGCAGCGGGTCATCTTCAGTGACGAGTCCCGCTTTAGTCTTGGTGGAGACGCCCAACGAACCCGTGTGTGGAGGCACCGTGGTCAGCACCAAGATGAACGTTCTGCTGTCACATGTCCAGAAGACCTGGTGTCCCTCCACCTCCACCCCTACCGCACCATCTGCAGGAACTGTGTGAGGATGTTCAAGCTGCATGGGATGGATTATCACAGGACTCCATTAGGAACCTCTACAGCTCCATACCGAGACGTCTGGCGTGTTGGGTTAGCGAACACGGCGGCCCGGCGCCATACTGAGACAGACTTCTGTATGTGTAGCTCAATAAATATTGATCATATCAGTCTAAATTTATCATCAGTTATTGATCCTGGTCACCTTTATCCTCCTTCCCAACACACCTGCACTCCCACACCTCCTCTGGGTGCGGATATTCTTCTTGATGATGCGTGTATTCTGACAGCCAGCGCGTGTTCTCATATTCCAATAATGAACGGGATTGATCTTAAACCCAGGATCAATGTTATCTTAGACATGTGGACCGGACCTTTTTACCTAGCCACATCAGAGAGGTAGTTCGGCCACAGTCTCTCTTTGAGCGGCTTCCAGCTTCCTGTGTGACTGCCAAAACGCGGGCAGCTGTGTGGCATCCGTCACAACAAGCCCACAATCTTCCTCTCAGTCTCCCAGCAAACAGCAGCTGCACTCAAGATGTGCCGAGAACCTGTTTATTGTGTATGTGGATTCAGTGAGCAGTAATTGGATTAACGAGGATAATAACACGTAACTGAGCGCGGAGTGGATAATGAAGTGTCTCAGGGAGTCCTAAATTAACGGGACCGATGTGGTGAGCCTGCAGTGCTGTCAACTCAGAATTCCAGCATTCCAGTCTCTACTTTTTGCCTCTTATGCAACATCCCATCCATCCATCCTCAGTTCAGTCTGCAGTATGATGGAGTACTGATTAGATGCACTGGGTGGGGGAGTAAGTCAGCTTGGTGAGGTTCAAGGAGCTCAGATTTGAATTAACAAACACAAATTAGAGAATTAATGTAACATTAATAGATCAGCTTCAGTTTAATGTATGCATGGAAATCCTCAGTCAAGCAGGTTTACCTTTTAATATTAGGTTTTATAATAATAATAATAATAATAATAATAACAATAATAATATTTAAAAGATCTAAATTATATATATACACATACACACACATACATATACAAATATTAATAATAAAATTGTTTAAAACAATCAAATTTTTTATATTAACAACTACAATAATAATACAATATATAAAAAATAATTAGAATAAAATTAATTCAGAATGTTAATGATAAAATTATTTAAAAATGTTAATATATAATAATGATGCAATTATTACATATACACACAAATAATAATAATAACAAAATAATGAAACATTTTTAAATATTAACAATATTCCATTTATTGAGTATTTATTATTTATTAAATATTATAATAACACAAGTAATTTAGAATTTTAATAAAATTATTTACATCTAATGTTACTATAATAATAATAATAATAATAATAATCTTTTTTCATTTATATAGCTCATACCGTTATCTACTCGAAGTGCTTTAGAGACAGTTGGCATCAGTAATACACATCTTAATGACCCAAAGACTCAAACCCAGTGTATAAACCCGGTGAGGATGTGGTTTAGTTGCGCTCTGAGTTAAAGAGAGACGTGTGCATTAGAGCGAGCTCTGAGCTCGACCGTCCTATAGAAGCTGAACTGAGGGGAGTCTCTCCGCGTCTCCTGCACCTTACTGAAGGTAAGAAGGCCAGAATCTGCAGATCCCAAATCACAAGCTGCATTAGAGTGTGATCTGATTTGTGCAACGAGCTGCTACAGAACTCCTATTCAGCTTCACCGTGGAACTGCTACAGTCATGAAACTGTCCGACGACGTTCATGTAAATGACTGTGAGCAACAGTGTGCGTGTTCATTCCAGTCTCCGTCTCCATACAGCTGATCTGCTTGTAGTTGGTATGAGGTTCCTGCTTGGTTGGAATAACAGCCTGCAGTTGCAGCTGCCTCTGTGCAGACAGGGCTGCTGATTCCACCACCACCCCCCTCCCTCCCCAGGCTATTAGATTCCAGAATGAATAACTGACAGGCTAAGTAGACTTCTGATCAACCTGTGGGAAACCACTTTGACCAGCGTGGCCACAAACATCAGAGACCTAGTCGTCAGCTAGCATGACTACAATGGCCACAATAGAGCCGCCAGCATCTGGCTCTGATCATGAACTCTCTCACCTAAACAGAGAACAATATTGTAAAAAATGCTACACAAATGATTGATGGATGGATTGATTGATTGATGGATGGATTGATTGATTGATTGACGCAGCGTCTCCAAAAGAGAGCACATACAAAGCTGTTGTCCCCACACACGGATTAAGACCACCTTCACGTTGACCAGCTTGGCCACAGACCACGTGAACACACTGAGACTCCTACTACACTGCGATGCCACCTGTCAGGTCCGGTTTTAGGTCCGGTCCAGGTTTCACTGGTGGTTTTTAATTGTATGGTGTCGTAAAGCGCTTTGACACTTGTTCTAGATAAGTGCTATATAAATAAAAACCTAACGACCTACTCATTTCCGTCAGATACATCTGTAGCTAGCACGTCCTAGCAATTTCTGGTCATTTCTGTTTATACCACTCACCACGAAGCTCACTCAGTGTAAACAGCAGCTGCTGTGTTCGAATGATGCACCGACAGAAATGGAGATGCATGTTTTCGCTCGGACAGCGATGATCCCATGGTAATATATGTAATATTTTTAAAAAGGCTGTTTCCTGTACAGCACCAAAAGGGGCTCCCTTGTTTTTACCAGCCTGACGTCATAGCAACAGCAGAACCCATGTGGGTGCTATACAGTCCTGTACATAACCCGTTCCCCGTCAACCTGAAGAACCATTTCACCATGCAAAGCATGCGCACGACTCTTTGAGTGGCCATGGATCTAGATCTGAGGATCCATATGTAATACAGTCGGAACCGTGTTCGGATATACTCGGTAAGATTGTTATTATGAATAGCGCTACTCCAGCACCACCTTATCTCCGTCAGCTGCATCTGTAGCAAACGGCCGATTACCAGTGGGAATAGTACCGACACCCGCACGTCCCCGAGTGTAGAACAGAACTGAAACCTGGAGAGTCAAAACACACTTATAATAGAAGCCAGTGTGCAGCCGTTGAAACACCTTCCCCCATCGGTTTCATCAGCCAGCAGGTTTCTGTTGGACATCTGTACCGAGACCCCGACTGACAGAAACCCTCCTGCCTTAACATCCACAGCCTCACTGGGCTGGTCGAAATCGGTATGATGCACCAAATCCAGCCAATCACAGCTTCAGTAGCTGACTCCATGTCCCTCCCAAACTCCAGGGGTATTTCACAGAGCAGGATTCTCAGTTTAGCCAGACCATTCCCACCTGGAGAAGAGCTGGGGAGTGTTCCTACTGGACAGTCCTGAACTCTGAGTATAAGTTACCTGGTGAGAGAAACCAGGTAACCTGGTGGAACACCCCCACTGGGCTGCTTTCTGAAGACACGCAATCAAACGTCTGTATCCCAGCACTGCTTAATGACACTAGGGACCCGAACTAACATGTTGATGGACCGGCCGTTAGAGCCATAAACCAAAAGCCTCCTCCAAAATAACGGCTAGTAATTACAACCAGAGGAATGTCCAGGAGGCTTCGGCGCAGGTGCTGACCACACCTCACAGCCTGAATCACAGCCCACCTTAAAACGGGCCTACGTGCTTGATTATAGGGAGTCACTGATTTCACTGCAGCCGTGTGAACATTCCATGTTTTCCTGGTTTGGTAAACAAGTAAACACATCCTCTACAGAGAGCGCAGGTGTTGGTACACAGATACTGTTTATTTACTCAACTAAAGCATCTGAGAAAGGGAGAAATGGTCTGCCTACTTTTCCATTTTAGGCCCCTCAAAAACTCCAAAAACTGCCCAATAATTAAGAGAAATTGTGCCCTAACATTCTCTAAATCTGTAAAAAATAAATAATCAGAACACGGTTATTAAACTACTTTGCAGATCATCGCTGTCCAAAGACAAAAACAGGCATCTCCAAAAAGGTAACTTTACAAGAGAGGCCCTAAACCTAGTTTAACTTGAATGTAAGTCAATGGACCCAGACGTCCCCCCCGACCCCAGCAGTTTTGGGTCATTTCTGTTGGTCCAGTCATCATGAAACTTTCACACAGTGTAAACAGCAGCTGCTGTGTTCACATGACGCACTGAAGAATAAACCGACAGTCCAATGAAGGCTTCTTGAGGTGACCTGGATGCTTATGAGCAGAGAGAACATTACAGCACCACCTTATCTCCTTCAGCTACATCTGTAGCAAACTAGCCAGTCCTAGCGATTTCAGGCCATTTCTATTGGTCCATTCACCACTTTATTAAAGGATCCATCTGTCTTTATTAAAGGATCCATCTGTCTTTATTAAAGGACCCATCTGTCTTTATTAAAGAACCGTCTTTAAGAGTGTAGAGCTCTGATAAAGTTACATACCATGACAAATCTCTGTTTGCTAACTGTCATAAGCAGGCCGGTCTCGCTTATTACATAATCGTCTGACTGTGACGATTTCCCACTTTCACAGTCATGTGGTAACACAGCAAGCATGACGACGGCCTGGAGAGTTTGTATTACTTAGCCTGAGCCGAACCAACATGAATGAAGGTGTCACGCTTCTAGGTTTTGAGCCGTGCGCTGTAACACGTTCCAGGACAAGGTTTATCGGGCCACTTTAGCATGCATGCTTCCAGAGGGGATGCTTTTCTGCACCAGCTTCGGCCAACTAACTGTAGACGCTTGTGTTAGGGAAAGTTGGCTGGCGCAGATATCAAAGACGGCATGGGGGCACCAATCACCTGGGTCTTTTATAAATGGTGACGCTGTAAACGCTGCACGGCGGACTCTTCCAGTGAGAGGATGCTATCTCCTTGGATCTCCTTGAAAGAGAGGAGAGAGAGCTTTCTCTCTCCTCTCTTTTGTGGACACCCTTCAATCAACACCAACACCTGAAAGGTACCATGACTGCGGCTTGAGCTAGCCGACCACAGGCTCGTGGCCTGAGCTGGTCCACCATGGGCTTAGGGACTTAGCTGGCCCCCATTTCAAGATGATGCTGAGACTGGGACTGCAGGTGAGTCGGCTTCTCAGAGGGTCCAACTAGATGAGGCAGTGCAGTGCATCTTCTCGTTAGCTAGCTAGGTTTATTAGCAGCCAAGAAAGATGGCTAATAAACCAAATTAGCTGCTTTACACGTAACCCCAAGTTCTAGCTCTACATCACCAGAGAAGCACATGGTACTCCACTGCTGCTACACAGATCATACTGAAACAGGTCAGAGCACATACCTCCAGGTACAAAGAGGAGTTGGACCCGTGGCTCATCCTCTGGGCCAGGCCATCTCTCTGGAGCACGCACTCCTCCAGGTGGATGACGT
This sequence comes from Prochilodus magdalenae, assembly GCA_024036415.1. Lineage (NCBI taxonomy): Eukaryota > Metazoa > Chordata > Actinopteri > Characiformes > Prochilodontidae > Prochilodus > Prochilodus magdalenae. Next base: position 39,917 of record JAMWET010003726.1, on the reverse strand, counting down.
TGGGGTGCTGGCTCTGGATGCTGCTGAGGGCCCAGAACTCGCGCAGGGCCAGCTCCACGTTCTCGGGCGAGTGACAGCGGATCTTCTTCACGGCTACGCGAGCCCCCGTCCGCTGCACCACCGCCTCGTACACCACCCCGTAGCTGCCCCGCCCCACCTCCTGGATTAGCTCGTACTTGGGTTGGCTGCTCACCATCCTCTTCCTCAGCTGCGGGTTAGGAGAAGAACAGACGCACACAGTCAAGTCATTTGGGATGGGTAAACGGTTTACTGACAGGTTTCCAGTCGAGCTATCAGGTTCCTACTTCAGCCTCAGCTCAGGCAGTGCTCCAGCCTTCAAACACTGATCCCAGTTCACCAAATCAGAGAAACCATTAGAGCCTGCTGGTTCCTGATGGGGTCTAATAGTCAGTAATGGTGAGCTGTGGTTTCCGGATGGGCTGATATCACAGTGGTCCTGATTCCAGAGGCATTTCATCATTTCCTAATGGAATTTAAGGGGGTCCTATAGGAGACTAGTGGTCTCTAATGGTAACCATTTAACTCATTCTCACTAGAAAGTGTTATTGAGACTGTAGGTTAGTAAATAGTGGACAGCTATATACAACATTCGCTGTGATGCTGCTTCAAACAGCAGCCACATAAAAACACATACTCGTGTTTTCAACAGGTGTCAAGATGGCACAGTCCACCATTAGCATTAGTGTGTCTGTTTGGGGGCCGGGAATGACCAACAGCCCCAACAATAAACTATTATTCCCATTCTGTGATACGCTGACTACTCATCAGCACTACTACACTACTCTGGGCATCTGTTTTGTCCAATGTGAAATGCTTGTAGTCTCATTTCACTCATTTATATTGCACCACAATGGGATTATTAAGCAGACAGAATGACCAACCCTGTAATAAAAACCTTATTACATATATCTAATAGAATAGCGATACCTGGCAACCGTGAATATGCATTTATGTCATAACGCTGTGCTGCGGTCACATTTTCCATCCACAGATAAAGCTTGAAGAGGAACATCAGCAATCTTATTAAAATTTCAAAATCACTTAACAGTTCAGATGTAAACAAAGCCATCCAGAGTGGGTTTGGTGTGGAATGCTCAGTTCTAGAGAAGGCCAGTATTAATTGTGGACAGTGATGGTGAATGGAACCAGACGTCCACCTCTAAAAGTTCATGACATGGTTATGAATACGCTGCCTGATGCATTAAACTTTGTTTAAAGACAGATTTAGCCTAAAGCCATTTATCAGTCCATTTATTTTATGGCAGAGGGTTACACACAAAGGAAGACTGAGTTCAGCTCATCAACACTCCATATACAAACACGTGCAGGTTCACTGGTGGTTTGGTCAGTAAATAAAATGTGTGTTCTAGACATGGTGACCTTTGGTTCCCATCACCACCACCACCTCTGCACTGAACATCTGAACCCACTGTCACACCAACCCCACACTCAACCACTCTGTTTACGCCCCAGCCACTGAACTATCGAGGAATTCTGAGAAAGCCGGTGGGCTTCCCCTTCCAGAAGCCATGTTAAATGCGTCAGCGCGAGTGGGCCCACAAAACACAATTCCTCAAATACGTTACAGCCTGTAAGCCATGAGGACCGTAAACCCAGCTGGTCTTCTGTCTCCTTAAGGAGGACAGAAGGTGAAAACCGAGTGTAAATATGAGGGGACGGGGCTCAGGTAGCTAATGCTATCCAGCTAGCAGGCTAGCATGTTAGCTAACGTAAACAAACGGCTGCTGGGACACTGGCAGCACATGGCTGCGGAAGACGAGCAGGACATTTCTGGGGAAGCGAAGGCCAAGACAGGAAATAGAAGACAATGTCCGCATTTACTAAATGGGTTTCGAAGCAATTCTGTCATATTTAGTTCCTGTTAGCCCGACTAGCGTGTTACTGTAAGGTAGCCAAGACGTTTACGTTAGTAAACCTGCTAGCTAGTCGGCTAAAACGGCGCACCAAAGATTAAAGGTCCGTTCCACCTTAAACGGTGCGGCGGTTACATGTAACTGGTGGGCCGTTTAAGGTGGCACGGGTAATTCCGATAATGAAACTTCACGAAAACGGAAGAAGATGGCTTTTATGATTCGAGTTCTGCTTAATAACGTTGAGTTAAGGTTTAATGTTTGCATGTAAGCTAAACCAACTGTGGAAATAAACAGTGTTAGCCTAGCAGCGAGTGTTGACAGCCGAGCGAGCCATAGACAGCATCCACCTGACGATGCTTAGGTTAGGTTGGCCCCTGGTTCGAAATTCTTCGTTCCACCTTAAATGGCGCAGCAGCACTGCGTGTAAGTGCAGCACCATTTAAGGTGGAACGGGAACAAGTCAACTTCAGCGTCTTATCCACCTGCGGAGACAAAGAGCCCCTTCCTTCCTTCCTTCCAGGAGTGGAGGAGACAAAGAGGGGAGATGCCTACCTCTCTCTCTTCTTCTTTATCCCGAACTCAGACTCATTTGTCCCTTTCTTCACCCTCTCTGGCAGCCATTATCCGCGGCGCGCGCTGCCCCGTCCGCCCAGCAGGTTCAACCTTTGCCCCGCGCGCTCCGTCTCTCCGAAAATCCTCCGCAGCGGCAGCAGCAAACCGACCGTGCGAGCGAATCCCGTGCTGCCTTTCCTCCGAGAACGGGAAAACACCGCCCCCTTCCTACAGAGCCGTTCCAGCGAGCGCGAGACCGCCGCTCTTTCCGCGTGAAAGAAAGAACACCCCCCCTAAAAAAAAAACACAACACACACTGCACGAGCGGAATCCCTTCTCCTCCTTAACTCCTGCTGGTGCGGTCCACACCGTGCCCGTGATCGGTCTGTCCGTCTGTCTGTCAGATCGGCAGCGCCGCCTCCTCCGTGCTGCTGTCGCGTAGAGCGCTTTCAAATTCGGTGCACGCGCTGGGAAATCCCACTCGCGCTCTTACACGCGGGGGGGAGAGCACCTGCAGTCAGAACGGGACCCGCACGCGGCACAGCTCAGGGCCGGGTCTCAAACAGGCCCTCCGCTCCCTACACAAAGTAATGCATGCTTTAAAGAGGAGGGTTCTTCACGGGTTCTGCTGAGAACCATTGGGTTCTCTGCATAGTGAAATGACTCTTCAGACTGATGGAGGGTGTGTTGTTTATGCTTCTATATAGAAGTGTTTTTGAAAATGGTTCTATGCAGTACCAGAGGGTTCTGCAACAACAACAACAATAATAATAATAATAATAATAATAATAATAATAATAATAATAATAGTAGAACCATCTTCTCTGTGAGTTCTTCAGACTGGTGGAGAATGTGTTGTAAATGGTTCTAGGACTAGCAATGGTTTTGCTCTATTAGTAATAAATAAATAAATAAAAATCATTATTAATAATAATAGCTAAAGGTGTTTACCCATGAGTTCTATACAGACCAATTTTCATGCTAAGATAGTTCTACATAGAACCTTTTCAAAAATGGTTCTATACAGCACCTGAAAATGACCCTTTAGCATGTAAATGGTTCTATATAGGACTCAGAGAATAAGGGTTCTAAATTATATAAGGGTTCAAAATTGTTCTATATAGCACCAGAAAATGTTCTACTATAAAATAATAAGAAGAAGTAGAACAGTAGCAGAACCCTTATTCTCTGTGTGCCCCATATAGAACCATTTTCATGCTTAAGAGGTTCTCTGCATGGTGAAATGGTTCTAAATAAAGCCACAATAACAATGGTTCTATTATAATAACAATACAAATAGCAGAACCCTGCTCTCCATCCACCTGCAGAACCATTTAAGCATGCAGATGCTTCGAAATAGCACACATGGTTCTAACTAGGACCATTCCCTATACTAAAGAACCCTTGAAACACCATCCTTTACTAAGACTGTGGAACTGGCTTGTTTACCTAATTAGCACTGTGATTATAATCTCGTTTTTTTTCTATTTGTTTATTGTTTACATGTATGTTCTCATGTGTACACATGGGAGGTGCTATATAAGTGGAATTGCCCTGCCTGAGGGGTAAATCAGGTACTAAGTCTTTATTTCAGAACCCTACATAGTGCACTACATAGGGACCTGCCTGAGTTTGAGATGTAGCCTCAGGTAGTCTAGTCCTAAACTAGACCTGCTGCAGAGTTCAGGACTGTAGAGTCACCAGCATTTCTGAAACACACCTAGACCATTAGCTTAGCTTAGCTTAGCTTAGCTGCAGCACCTAAATGATCAGTCAGAATACACTGACCCAGTAGGAAAGTCTGAGGTAAGAAGGTTCCCGGTGCAGTCATAACAATACAGTTTACAGAGTATAGATTGTGTTTATATAAGGCCTGGTATGAACCACCACTCATTTTGGTTATGGAGTCTCAGTGAACTCCAGGTGCAGCCCTAGTTACGGTTTAATTACATTAACAAACAGACCGTTTGGTAAAGGATTAGCAGAATTATACACAAATCAGAGCCTCCATATGAATCATTCTCAGCGTCTACGGCTAAACAAGGCAGTTACGCAAGACTGTGCCCCCCCCCGCGCTCCCCTGAAATGGAACATTCCATTAAAGGGCCGCTACGCCCAACAACAAGCAGAGCGGAGCGAGACTTCTCAGCCTGATCTCGACCAGAACTGCTTCAGCTTCGGGATGTACAGCCTGTAACTCCACTTCTTACCCACCAGGTGTTTTACTTAGCCATACAAAAACTTTTATTCATAGTCATAATTAATTCTGATGATCTGTTTAAACCACTTTATCAGAAGAGTATAGAATAAATAGTATTTACTGTATATATATATACATTTTTGAATAATTCGTACCCACATATTGGAAAAGTTGTGTGAAGTCTGTAATGTAACAGAAACATGTAAAATACCTATCAAGACTGTATCATATTTCCACATATATTTTCATTTACTGGCATATATTCAAATA
>JAMWET010003726.1:2500-30000 GCA_024036415.1 Prochilodus magdalenae | reverse complement strand
ACACTGTCTTACCAGCAAGACACCAGTTATTGGCTCTCTCAGTATGTGACTGGACCCCTTCCTCCGCACCTGCTCTACGTCCAGCAGCGACTACCACGCAGTTAAACAACACAACAGGTGTGTGACCATAAGGGCAAAGGTCATCTCAGTTAAAGAACAGCACACAGTGAAGGTAAGCTGGAGCCTAACAACCACTTGGAAGACCTGGTGGACTCACCAGTACTGTCCCCATCAGACTAACAGCATGCTGTTTAGGGAGGAGAACATCAAGCTGCTTCAGATCTAAGAACATCCACGAGTGCTTCTATCCGTCCCTCCACTGTGAGGAGACACATCAACAGTGGAGGTCTGAAAGGAGGTGTAGCTGTTCAAGAAGCTCCTCACTGGCACAGTTCCGAGGAGAATTCCCTGTAGGCTGGGATTGTATCCACTGCTGGTAGACCCGTATGACCGTACGCACATGCAGTCCCTCCTTTTAGCCAATCATTAACATCTGCTCTGGAGCCATTTTCCACACATGGAACGAGACATTCCCTGCACTGTAGCACCTCTTCCCAATCTATGGAATCCGTCACTCACACCCCGTGGGATTTGAGCCTAACCACTGATCTACAGGCTAACAGTGACACACACATCAAACCGAGAAGCTGCTGCTGGTGTTCTCAGAACAACGGACTGACCATCCCAGAGTCCAGAACCTCAACACCACTGAATGTATCTGGATGGTGAGGAGAGACAGCAGAGGCTTAACCAGCCACTGAACTGTGGAGGTGTGTCTCTCCGAGGAACTGAAAGTGAGTCTCCTGAGAAGATCCCAAGCTGGAACGAAGGTAACGAGTGGACACACTGGACACCCAACACAGGCAACTGAGAGCCCTAATCATATTACCATATTAGTAATATGGTTCTATAGGGTTCTTTAGTAAAGACAACGGTTCCATATAGATCCATAAACATCCAAAAGAACCATTTATGAGTATTTAGATTCTTAGCATGCTGAAATGGTTCTTGGGATTAGTGGAGGAGAATGTGCTGTATGTGGTTCTATCAAGAACCTTTTAGAGAATGGAATGGGTTCTTACAAGCTGGAAATCGAAACACTGAAGCCTTCTGGTGCTATATAGAACCAATTTCAAAATAGGTTCTAAATAGAAATTCTTTTACCAGCGTAAACCAAAGACACGGGTTCTACTTAGAACGGTTAAAAGGTTCTCTGCCTGATGAAAAGGTACTTCAGATTGGTGAAGAATGTGTTCTATGTAGCACCAAAAGGCTTTTTAAGCTTGACACTGTAACAATAGCATAGCCACTGTTGGTGCCATAGAGAACCAATTTCAAGAAAGGTTCTAGATAGAACCACATGCAACATATTCTTTTACCAGCAAAGCGTAAGCCAAAAACGTTGCTCCTATAGAACCATTGGTGAAGAATGTGTTCTACGTAGCACCAGAAGGGTTCTTCTAATGTTAAAAGCTTGACACTAACAACAGCAGAACCATTTTGGTGCTATATAGAACCATTTTCAAGAAAGGTTCTACATTCTACACATTCTCTCACCAGCAATTCTCTTACCAGTGTAAGCCAAAGACATTGGTTCTATATGGAACCATGAACAAATTCTTTTGTATGTGTAAATGGTTCTGTGATTGGTGACTTGGTGCTTGAGATTGGTAAAGAATGTGTTCTATGTAGCTTGAAGAAATAGGACCTTCAAGCAAGCTTGACCTTGCAACAACAGCAGAACCATTTTTGGTGTTATATAGAAGCATTTGTAAAAAGGTTCTAGATAGAACCATATACACAATCTGAGGAACCATCAACCATTTAAAATAAATATATGTGTGTGTGTGTGTGTATATGTGTGTGTGTGTGTGTGTGTGTATGCAGAGTGGAGTGCTCATGGAGCCTTTAGGACTCTGTATAGAACCATTATCTTTACTAAAGAACCCTTAAACAACCATTCTAGGGTTCTAGATCATGCCAGAGTGTTAATACAGATGCTCTGAGGCTGTAAATCGTTCAGGGCTTATACAGCCAAGGCCGTCAGAAAATGGGATCATCTTTGGCCAAAAGGTTCTGGGTTTAAGCTCCTCCCACTTCATAAAGCTCATGTGTGTAAATTTCCCTGAGACTAAATCGAGCACGTTCTCCATACCCTGAACCGCAGATGATGATTTGCCCTCACAGGTTCACAATGAACGTGGCTAGTGTATGTCTGCGGGAGCTGCGGTGTCCTCGGCATGGACACGCATGAAGAAGAGCCAGTACTTCCCAGGAGATGCCGGGATCTACAGCAGAGAGTAATTCCAAAGGCCGGACACCAACAAACTGGAGAGCGAATAAACGTCCACTGAGTCAACAATAACGAACTCTAACTGAGGTACACTTGTGGGCTACAAATAAATAATCAAGGTTTACAAAGATTACAATTCTGTATGTACATTAAACACAACCCGCCGCTCACTCCTAAACCGGAAAAATCTAACTAGGGTTAAAAAAAAATCTCCTTCAGGAACCGTGCGCTACCGCCTGGCTGCTCCGGACCGCTGAGGATCGGTACGACTGGCCTGATCTGCTGGAATACAGTCGTTCCTGCTCTATTACAGCATGGCTTTCCCAGACAGGGTGCCCATCAGCAGTACAACCAGCTAACATCAGCCTGGCTTCCCAAAATGCACAGCACCATTAATCTGCGTTAGCCTCTCCAGGCCAGATGTGACATCATCACTAGAACATCTGGGGACCATGACAAACACTGGGCTAAATGTGTGTGGGAACAAACTGACTATCGGTTTCAAAGCCAGTTCTAACAAGCCTTCGTCTGCTTGGCCCGGACGTTTCTCAATCCCAGTGCCGCCTTAAGGACGTTCCGTTACATAACCGGCTGACGTAGAGGACGTTAGATGAGCCCTCCGAGGGTTGGGGAACACGTTATGAGCCATAGCAGCAAAGTAATTCATTAACACTGGTTACAGGGCTTATGTAACGTTAGCATTAGCATTGTTTATGTATTACTGTACGTCAACAACCACTTACCAGCTGTTTTAATGTTCAGCTGGCGAGTGGAGGGGACTGTGCAGAATCGTCAGTGAAGGACGTTCTGAGAGGGTTGCTCGGTAACAACAGTTTTCTCCATTCTGGTCAATACGAGCGTCTTGGGAAGGCTGTTGACCATCCGGGCTTATTGCAAGTTGTAAACTTGATGGGTTTTGATTGTTTCAGTACGAGTCTAAGACACTTTGCTAGCTAACGCAGAAACTGAGAGCACACATTCATGAAACTGACCCAAAACATGAACCACCGGACTCGGTTATCCACCCCCGAATCCCAAACACAGGTCACAATAAGAAGGCCGAGAACACGGCAGTTAAAAACAGCTCTCTCGTTCCAGCTACAGCGCCGTACCAGCGAGAGATGACATTCATTGATGCTGTTGGCAAAACAACAAACAAACAAACAAAATCAAACCAAAACCAAAACAAGAACCTGAGGTAGTTCCAATAGCAGCACTCCACTGAAACCTCTGATTGGCGCTTGTGTTTTCATCCTTCCCTCAGTCCGTGCTCTCCGGAGGCGACGTGGGCACGGAGACGGGCTTTCCCTGAGACCCTGGCGACGACTGCTGTGCTTTGATTGGACAGTTGGCGACCATGTGAGACATGCTTTGGCAGAAATGGCACTTCTTGGGCTGAGGGGGCAGCTGGCACTCTTTGGCATGGTGGTCCGGTCCTCCACAATTATAGCACCTACAAGAGCATGGAGAGAAGAGGACGACAGCCGATCAGGCCATAACATCAAAACCACTTCCTGTATCTACACTCACTGAGAATCATCCACCAACCAAAACTAGTCCTGTGGGCGGTCTCCTGTCCCCACTGATGCAGGACTAGAGGATGACCAACACTGCACTGTGCAGCAGCAGATGAGCTATCGTCTCTGACTGTCCATCTACAAGGTGGACCAGCAAGGTAGGAGTGTCTAATAGAGTGGACAGTGAGTGGACACAGTGTCTAAACACTCCAGCAGCACTGCTGTGTCTGATCCACTCACACCAGCACCACACACACTAACACCACCACCACGTCAGTGTCACTGCAGTGCTGAGAATGACCCACCACCCACATACTACCTGCTCTGTGGGGGTCCTGACCATTGAAGAACAGGGTAATACAGTACACAGAGAATCAGATGGACTACAGTCTGGAACTGACTGACTATCTAGACCACCAGTGAAGCTACACGTGTCTTCTGAGTGTGTATGGAATGTTGGTGATGAAAATCTGGAAAACCTGGAAATACTAAGTTCCTTTGGGGGACTACTTGACCTCACAGCGCCCTGCAGCATGTATCCCTCCACCATGAATGGAGTTTAAGGCTGAGATCTTCTCCACACTATCATAAACAGCGTCTCAGACATCAGGCAGCGTATCCAGAACCACCTCATGTAGGAGCTTCCTGTGAGGGAGCTTTTAGAGGGGGACGTCTGGTTACCTTCACCACCACTGTGGACAGCTCTAGCCTCTAGAACAGAGAGCTTCACGCCAAAGCGATCTGAATGACCCATTAGCCAGTTCGTTATACAGAAGCAAAGCTGCACAGGAGTGAAAACATCAGCACAGAAAGCTAGCATAGACGCTACACACGTACATCGCCGTATCAGCAGAGACACCAGCATCGGTGAGAACATGTCTGAGCATGTCTGAACCTCATACGCTCCATGATGTCATTAATGAGCCTTCACGGTTTTCTCCCATTCAGGTTTATTTTCCATGACCCGCACACGCCCAGCTCAGCACTCGCTGCACACGAGGCCCTGGAAAAACACCCCAGTCCTGAATCACGATCAGGCCGTTATGTAATAACTGTGGCATCTTCTAATACCGGACCTCCTTAAGAAGAGCTCTAGCAGTGGTTAAGAGAGCACCCGCACAGAACAACCACCATCCGCCGCTCATTCAAGTGTGTGTTCATGTTAGGGTTTACGGATGAGATCAGTCACATGACCTCACTGCCTCTGTCGTCTGAATGACTATGCCCCTTTGGAGAAACCCCCATCTGTCTAGCCAGGACATCAAATCAGACCAGCCGTTTGCTCCCAAAAAGGGGCGTGGCCATTACATAAAAGTACCCGGATGTGTTGCATCTCAGAGAACATGAAAACCCGCTCATGCATTTGTTCCAGCCGGGCTGATCACTCTAATGGTCCTCTTACTGGAGAGAACCGCCCATCCCCTGTAACCCGTACAGAACGTAGCAGCTCGGGTCCTCACAGTACCAAAGCAGAGACTCACATCACTCCTTCCCCCAAGGAGTTAGAACCTGAACACAGCACCTTGGATCGCAGCTCAGAACCTAGCAGCTCGGATCCACACAGCACCAACTCAGAGACTCGTATCACCGCCTGCTTAGAACCTACACCTACTGTCTGGACCTCTGGGACAGATTTAAAGTTCTGCTGCGAGCTTCTAAAGTTCTAGCACACCTTAAAGCTCCTGAACATCTGGCTGTTATATATAACCGCTACGGTATATAGCACCAGGGTTCTGCGTTTGTTCTGCTGTTATGACTATAGCTATAGCAGAACCGTTCTTGCTTACTATATAGAACCACATTCAACACATTCTCAGTCAATCTAAAGAACCATTTCACATTCAAGAACCGTTCAAGCATTGCACGAGTGTGCGTTGAGCCACTGACTCTAATCAAGAACCCTCACAGAGCCATGAACACTCGTGTGATGCTTCAATGATGAAACGGTTCTTTAGATAGAATTATATGGTTCTATATAGTAAGCAAGAAGGGTTCTGCTATTGTTCTGCCGTTATGACTATAGCTATAGCAGAACCCTTCTTGTTTACTATATAGAACCATATAATTCAATCTAAAGAACCATTTCATTATTTAAGCATCACGTTCAAGAACCGTTCAAGCATCACATGAGTGTTCATGGCTCTGCGTAGAGCCACTGTCTCTAATCAAGAACCCTCACAGAGCCATGAACACTCGTGTGATGCTTGAACGGTTCTTGAACGATGATATGGTTCTTTAGATTGAATTATATGGTTCTATATAGTAAGCAAGAGGGGTTCTGCTATAGCTATAGTCATTACAGCAGAACACTGCATAGAGCCACTGTCTCTAATCGAGAACCCTCACATAGCCATACGTTCCTAGTAGAACAACGTGCTGCTTGAATGGTTCTTTGCCTGGTGAAATGTTCTTCAGGTTGATGGGAAATGTGTTGTGCATGTCAGTTCTGGAACTAGTACAGAACACAGCAGCAGCAACACCCAACGCCAGATTCACGTTTAGAACCCGCACAGACTGTCTGGGTAGATTTTAAGTTCTGCTGCTAGTTTCTAAAGGCCTAAAAGACCTTAAAGCTCCTACACGTCTGACTGTTAATGATCTGAGTGCAGATACTGACCTCCTGCACACACCTTCAGCACAGAACCGGAACCGTGGAGGGACTCTCAGGTACTCTGCTTCCAAACTGAGGAACTCAGTTCAGATTTCCTTAGACAGTCAAGCTCAGTGGGGTCTGAATGTGTCTCTGTCTGGTCTGTGCGGTTGGTGTATATGATCCTACTTCCTGCCTGTAACCCACGATAGGCTGGCGCCGGTATGAGAAATCCTTCATAATTAAAGGTATTAAAATTAGTGGAAGATAAATGATTACAGCCCAGGGCCACTGTTAGAGAGAGTGTTCAGAGTGATGCTCGATCCTCCTTGTGCTGAGAAGCTTTAGGAAACCCAGCCCTGATTAACATAACCACATACCGTTATATAAGACTCGTGTGCAGCTCTGTCTGGCCCTCGGTGTGAGCTCACTGCTCACTGAAACCCAGGAGTTACACCAGTGAGTCACAGGACCAACACAAAACCATCCCTGAGAAAATGCCACGCTCTGATGGCCACTAGGGGGCGGTGCAGCTTTATTACAGCAGCAGAGGCTTCCATCTAGGATCAATATTCAGACAGTGCCTGCACAGATCAGTCTTATACGGCATCTGGGAGCTGTAGCATTCCTTCCATATCCATTTATAGGCAGTTAGTTCTCTTTACAACCGGTGGTTCTTGAACGGTTCTTCCTTTGCAAAAGAACTGGCTTTATTTAGAACCTATATCTATATACATACATACATACATATATATATATATATATACACACATACATACACATTTTGTATATATCAATATCATGTTTAAATGGTTCTATGTATGGTGAAATGGTTCCTAAGATTGATGGAGAACGTTATATATGGTTCTATACTTCAGCACCAAAGAAAAAAGGTTCTGCTGTTATGCCTTCAAGGTTCCAGCAATTAAAGAATCATCTTTGATGCTATATAGAACCACATTCAATCTAAAGAACCATGTCACAATGCAAATGTTCATGGTTCTATTTATGTTCTATATATAGAACCATACGTCTTGTGTAGAACGATTTGTTGGAACTGATGGAAAATGTGTAGAATATGGTTCTACCATATATAGCACCAACAGGGGTTTCCTCGATTGCTGGGCAGAACCACTGTCTCTGCTAAAGAACCCTCATCAAACCATAAGTTCTATATAGAACACTTTGTTGCCTGAATGGTTCTTTGCATGGTGAGATGTTCCTTTAAACTGATGGGGGATGTGGTTCTTTACTACAACACCAAAAAGGGCTCTGCTGTTGTTACGCTGTCAAGATTCAGGTAACAGAAGAACCCTGTTTGGTGCTAGTGTTCATGGTTCTATATAGAACCACTTTTTCTACTAAAGAACCTTTAGAGAACCCTCTTCTTTAAGAGTGTGGCTATATGACCGGTGAGATTTGGTCTGATAGTGAGGCGTTTTAAACAGGAATGTAATTATCCTGTTCTGACATTGACCACTGATATACACAGTGTGGCCAAAAGTATGTGGACACCCACTCTAATTACCTGGTTCAGGTGTTTCAGCCATTCTCGTTATTAGCAGGTGTAGGAAGTCATTAATGTAGTTATGCAGCCTCCATAGACACTGGCAGTAGAACAGGACAAGCCCCTCCCTAAGGGTCCATCTGTACCTCGAGCCCTTTGAACTTGAAGTACAGGTGGACTCGACCCGCCACCCCTGAAGATGCATGGAGAGCAAGCACGCAGACTGAGCATCAGGAGCTTCAAGACATGGGTCTCCATGGCCGAGGATCACCACACAAGGCTAAGATCACTATGTGCAATGCCAAGCGTCGGTTGGAGGGGTGTAAGGTTCCACCACTGGACTCTGGAGCAGTGGAACCGTGTTCTCTGGAGTGATGGGTCACGCTTCCCTAGATGGCAGTCTGATGGAGGAAGCTGGTTTGGTGGATGATTCCGGGGGAGCGCTGCCTACCGGAATAGATGTTTTGCGTTCACACCCAGAGGACTGACGAGGCTCGATCCCTCGTTCCCAACCCCCACGCGCAAACACCACTCCCCATGCCCTTCCCCCCCCGGGCTATTGATCAGCGTGAGTGTGGACAGGCAGTTGGAACCGGAGGAGGGAGCAGGGAATCTCTTTGGCCCTTTGTTTCGATACAGCGCTGTGGCCTTTAAACTCTGACCCCTGCTCTCCGCTGCCCAGCCCCCACCCTGGTCGCTCACAACATGGACCTGGGTTACCAGGGCAACAGTCACCTATGACCTTTCGTAGGCATCTACATCTGTTATTAATTAAATGGAGAGGATCTGATCCTGCATCCGGACTCGCTCCAGCAACAGAAGTGTCAGTGACTCCCGGCAGATACGGAACGCTGGGATTCAAACAAAGCAGGAATGATCACGTAGTATGTGCTTCGTAATCTGCAGCATGTTCTGACTGAAGGTGGGCGATACGAGGCAAATTCAACGTCACATGACACGGTATTTCATCAGCGTCGGAACCGAACCTTGTATTTCCAAATGGGTCATTTTACAGGAGGACGGAAAACAGTTTGAACTTCCAATGGAAGTCAAAGACAGTCAGAGACTGAGACTGAGTTACTGTGTCTCGTTTCTACAGATCTGTCCATCATCACCGTTTAGCACAATGTAAACAATGTAAAAATGCCAGAAATGGAGTTAAAGGTTCCGTAATCTCAGTGATGACATCACGGACGGCTTTAATCCGGAAGATTAACCACCATGTGGTTATGGATCATTTTCAAGCCCAGTTCAATCATAGCCGACTGCCTAGCCTACTGGTCACTGTCTGATGTGTTAGCAGGGTAGTGGCGACCAGTCAGGCCTGGACCCTCAAGTGTTAGAACCGAGCAGTAGTCTAGAATCATATACCACACGTCGTCTAAATGGTGCTACGCTTGGAAGCTTTTTAATGAACTTCTTCTATTAGCTAGGATGTGGGTCGGGGGATGATGTGGGTGGGGCTCTCTGGTACTATCTTCGCTGTCTCATTCCCTGCAGTGATTGACACTTTACTCCTAATGCTGGATCTATATATGTAGAGCAATGTGTTGCTTCAATACGCCGGTGAGCGTTGTTGGTCGCAGCGCGAACGTGTGGCTAACTACCTTGATCTACACTCACAAATCAGTCCGTCGTTATCAAGAACGTCATTTCTGTACACACACACACACACACACACACACAATATATATATATATATAGTCGCTGTGCAAAAAAAACAGGTATCTCCAAAATGGTAACTTTACAGGAGAGGCCAAAAACCTCAATTAATTTGAATGGACGTCTATGGAACCAGACATCTTTCCAATCTGTTTTGTGTCATTTCTGTTGGTCCATTCTTCATGGAATTCACAGCCAGTGTAAACAGCAGCTCATGTTATCCAATGAGGCATAAAAGTAAAAATCAACAAAAAATCAGATACATATATATATATATATATATATATATGACCTTTGAAGGATCGTCAGACTGTCAGCAACAATGCCACATCGTTAAGTCAGGCTGACACTGTTATGTGTGTTAATGTCAGAGTTTCAGGTCTTGCTTGTACGGAGTCTCCTGGGCTCATACTCATGAGTGCATTCAGAGGAACACCCTGGAAGCTTAACCGAGGTAATGGAGGACAGTGGAACGGCTGCTAGGAGGTGATTGGTGGAGAAATCAGACCATGCATTTCTGAATGATGTTAAGTGGTAAGATTATGATCGCTGTTGACATCAGTGGGGTTTTTGCTGTTCTGCTTGTAAAGCCGCCGTGTGAGTCAAGCAGCTGTTTGTTGTAATGGCTCACCGGGGCTCTTAGGCTCACTCGGGTTGATCCAGACCTGTGAATGAATAGCTACACAAACAACTGCACCCAGAAAGAAATCAACCGACAGGAATGAAACGTGGTGGGTAGGCTTGACATCGCGGGACACGCCAGTCCTCTCTGTACCCGACTGACCCCATCAGATTACAGACATCCATCGAGCAGTGGTGTCCTCCATGAGTCCTCCTGTTAGTGCAGCACCATCGGCAGACGGCTGCACCACGCAGGACTACATGTACACAGACCGTTACCACGACTGTCCTTAACACCACGTCACCGTCACCAAACACTGCAGTGGTGTCGTACCAGACTGTCATGGAGTGACTCAGAATGGCAGCGGGTCATCTTCAGTGACGAGTCCCGCTTTAGTCTTGGTGGAGACTGGGACACTGTGATATAGGGGGCAGTGTGGCTAACGTTACCTGAGCATGAGATGTCCTATCAGTCTAATGTCACATCCCTCATTGAGTACTTATGGCTGTGTATGGCTTCTTATCAAATTTATATCTTTCTTCTCCAACTCCAGAACGTTCCGTCTGATCGGGAATGGTGTGCTTGTATAAAGCTTTTTCCTCCTACAGTTCTCAGAAAAATAAATTCCAAACAAATCAGATTTTTTCCCCATTGAGAATGAATGGAGTGGAAAAGTACACGCCCATCTACTGTACTTCTGCTCAACCGACAGACACTGCTTTGCATACAGGGTCTCAGGGCAGACCCCCGAGCAGGAGTTCTGTGTTGGTTTGACTCGCACTCGTCTGTTTGTCTCCTTCATTTTTGGCCTTACCCAAACTCTATAGCCTCCTTTAACCTACAGCCACCGAACTGCATGTCCTCACTCAGGACAGATCCCCAAACTGTAATCCACAGCCATTCAGTCATCCCTCGTTCCTCCCATAGCAACCACAGCCGAACAGGAAGGGGGAATGATATACAGGTCTTCCCTTCAGGTAAGGGACCTTTACCATTTTATCCTGATTTCATATTTAGTGTATGTGACTACCAATACATATCCAAGTATTCAAATTACTTGGGGGTCCCTAACCTCTCCCATCAAAATCCCGAGTCCCAGACGAAGACTAGACCGAAGCTCTTTTCAGGGCACATACTCTCATCACAGTGACGTTAAGGGGAGGGTAACAAGCTTCTTCACCTTTACCGTACGTCATCACAACACTTCTGATACGATGTAAACAGCAACTCGCCCAAGGACTCTTATTGGTGTAACACAGCACAATCACCTGACCGGGATTCGAACCCGGGTCTTCCACATGGAAAGGTTCCTGGTGGGTGGTAGTGTTATTCACAGCGCCACACCAACCACTAATATCCAGAGTATCCGGCATGTGCAGTACGGACAGCAGCTAGACGGGCTCTCTGGGCTCGGTAGGGCGGGACTCGGCAGGGCGGGACTCGGCAGGGCGGGACTCGGCAGGGCGGGACTCGGCAGGGCGGGACTCGGCAGGGCGGGACTCGGCAGGGCGGGACTCGGCAGGGCGGGACTCGGCAGGGCGGGACGAAGGCAGAAGGCAGAACGTACAGAGCACAGATTAATGCCCTGTTGAAATCTTAAATTAAGATAAAGTTTTTATTCACCTGATTAAGAGAAAACAGATTTAGCTTTGATCTGTTTTTTTGCTGCTGCTTTGCAGATTTCTGGTTCCGAGTCAGCAGGAAAGTTAATATCAGCAGTGAATTGTTGAAAATGGTATTCACCATTATTGTTTACCCTGTTAGTGAGCAAATGCATGAAGCAAGCTCAAGCTACATTTACAAGCTGATAGCTACAAAACAGTTATTTGGTAATTTAATGGATAATAATTGTGAATAATCGATAATAATCGAAATTCGTTTTAATAATCGACAGATTATTCGACTATCAAAATAGTTCTTAGTTTCAGCCCTAATTACAGGTGATCTGCTTATGTTATGATCCATGCTGTATTGATGAGTATTGATTATGCCCATCATACACTTCTCATAATAGCCACACGGTGACGAGGCTTAGATTCGCCCGTCCTGGCCTCCTCATTTAGAAAGTCAGCAGAGTCACAGGAACATATTTCTGAGCTAAAAGGGGCGGGGCTTATGATGATCGATCTGAACTGGAGCCTGGTTTAATTACAGAGTACAGCGTCGGGCAGCAGCTCGTATTTACAGTCTGTCTTTTTAATTTCACTTCTAACAGCTTCTTCAGTAGGAGGATCCTTTTAGCAAGCATGCCTCACAGCTTAGCGAGAACTTAAATATATATTTATTATTCCACTTTAATAATTATTATAAGGTTTTTTTACATTTGTAAAGTTATATATTCTGACTGTGCTGCACACAGGATGCTGTGCCTCGTGGATAGTAAAGAAATCAGATAACCAAAACCAGCCATGGAACATTCATACATCGTCCACTGTGACCACCAGCTTGGATTAGATCAGACCGTTCCTGACGTGCCTTTTCCCCAAGCCTCCTGAGTTCCTGTTCCTACTCGCAGCCCCCAACACTGGTCAATGAACACAACGACAAAACGACCACACACACCACTTCAGCAGCCGAACCTGGGCACACCACATCGCTGTTTAAACCGAGACTTCGTGGGCCAAACACTGCAAAGCGCGAAGAAGAAAAAGAGCAGTGACCACAGCACTGTCCACGGCAGGCTGTAAACAAACCCCCTCCAGATGAGTCTCTGTGTGGTACAGTCACAGTGATTATCCAGAGCAGGTACAATCAGCCACCAGCCCAGGAGAACCGAGATACACACAGGTATACTTCATTTATGTCACACCTCGGGGTCTCCCTGACACTGCCGATCTCTCGGACTCCATTTCCCACAGTGCACTAGCCAGTGATGTCACACTCATTTCCCCAGTTTCCCAATCACACGCTATTCTCTCAGTCTGCTTCTCCTAAATTCTGATTACACACACCTGCTGCTCATTCCCCTCACTGCATTTAAACCCCTCAGTGTAATGTGTTAGTGTACTGTAAGTAGTGTGTCGGTGTACGGTAACTCAGTAAGTGTAATGTGTTAGTGTACTGTAAGTAGTGTGTCGGTGTACGGTAACTCAGTAAGTGTAATGTGTTAGTGTGCTGTAAGTAGCGTGTCGGTGTACAGTAACTCAGTAAGTGTAATGTGTTAGTGTGCTGTAAGTAGCGTGTCGGTGTACAGTAACTCAGTAAGTGTAATGTGTTAGTGTGCTGTAAGTAGCGTGTTGGTGTACAGTAACTCAGTAAGTGTAATGCGTTAGTGTACTGTAAGTAGTGTGTTGGTGTACAGTAACTCAGTAAGTGTAATGTGTTAGTGTACTGTAAGTAGGGTGTCGGTGTTCGGTAACTCAGTAAGTGTAATGTGTTAGTGTGCTGTAAGTAGTGTGTTGGTGTACGGTAACTCAGTAAGTGTAATGTGTTAGTGTGCTGTAAGTAGTGTGTTGGTGTACGGTAACTCAGTAAGTGTAACGTGTTAGTGTGCTGTAAGTAGTGTGTTGGTGTACGGTAACTCAGTAAGTGTAACGTGTTAGTGTGCTGTAAGTAGCGTGTCGGTGTACGGTAACTCAGTAAGTGTAATGTGTTAGTGTGCTGTAAGTAGTGTGTTGGTGTACGGTAACTCAGTAAGTGTAATGTGTTAGTGTGCTGTAAGTAGTGTGTTGGTGTACGGTAACTCAGTAAGTGTAATGTGTTAGTGTGCTGTAAGTAGTGTGTCGGTGTACGGTAACTCAGTAAGTGTAATGTGTTAGTGTGCTGTAAGTAGTGTGTTGGTGTACGGTAACTCAGTAAGTGTAATGTGTTAGTGTGCTGTAAGTAGCGTGTCGGTGTACGGTAACTCAGTAAGTGTAATGTGTTAGTGTGCTGTAAGTAGCGTGTCGGTGTACGGTAACTCAGTAAGTGTAATGTGTTAGTGTGCTGTAAGTAGCGTGTTGGTGTACGGTAACTCAGTAAGTGTAATGTGTTAGTGTGCTGTAAGTAGCGTGTTGGTGTACAGTAACTCAGTAAGTGTAATGTGTTAGTGTGCTGTAAGTAGCGTGTTGGTGTACGGTAACTCAGGTTACCGCGTGTAATGTGTTAGTGTGCAATAAGTAGTGTGTTGGTGTACAGTAACTCAGTAAGTGTAATGTGTTAGTGTACTGTAAGTAGTGTGTTGGTGTACGGTAACTCAGTAAGTGTAATGTGTTAGTGTGCTGTAAGTAGTGTGTTGGTGTACAGTAACTCAGTAAGTGTAATGTGTTAGTGTGCTGTAAGTAGTGTGTTGGTGTACAGTAACTCAGTAAGTGTAATGTGTTAGTGTGCTGTAAGTAGTGTGTTGGTGTACAGTAACTCAGTAAGTGTAATGTGTTAGTGTGCTGTAAGTAGTGTGTCGGTGTACAGTAACTCAGTAAGTGTAATGTGTTAGTGTGCTGTAAGTAGTGTGTCGGTGTACAGTAACTCAGTAAGTGTAATGTGTTAGTGTGCTGTAAGTAGTGTGTTGGTGTACAGTAACTCAGTAAGTGTAATGTGTTAGTGTGCTGTAAGTAGTGTGTTGGTGTACAGTAACTCAGTAAGTGTAATGTGTTAGTGTGCTGTAAGGACACTTCCACCATGACTCCACACACAGCAGGTGGTCTCTGGAGCCTGAGGCCCGCTGCAGTAGCTACAGGGCAGCATGGGGGTGGGGGGTTAGTGGATGAGGTAACAGCACCGTGGGGTTAACTCCAAAGCCTTGAGATGTCAAATAACCTATTGATCCAGGTCAGGTCATCATCGGTAAACTGCTGGGGGGATGGGGGGCAAAACCCCTCATTTGGTGGACACCTGAGATACGCTCCCTGTGTTCCTCACCTTGCTCGCTCTCTTTTCTTTCACGGTTCATCTCAGCAGACCTCCACACCTCTAACCACACGTGGCAGGAAGCTTAGAGGAAAAGAAATCAAGCTCATTTAAATGGGACTTCAGCAGTTTGTGCCGTGGTACTCGTGGTACAGGCATCCCGACTGTCTGACGCAGTGAGAGGAAGGAGACTGAAGAGCTGAACCAGCCAAGGACATTTACATTTATGGGATTCAGCAGATGCTCTTATCCAGGCGGTGTTAGGGGTCTTGCCCAAGGACTATCGGTATAGTGTAGTGTGGTTGCTCAGATGGGGAATCGACCCACAGCTTACAGGATGGAGGCCAGTGGTACAACCCACTATACCAACCACTGTGAAACTTGTGGAACATTTAACAGAGGGAATGACTCATCCGTCTGACTCAGGTAGACAGTCAGCTGTTCAGTAGTTCAGATCATTTCACAGAGACTGAATTACGCAGTCTGCTGTCTGGACCTCTCGTGTTTTATCTAGACAATGAAAACCATTAACGCCTGTAGCAGGGCTCGCGTAGCGGTGCAGGTGAAGAGTGCGATGCTGAACGCCGCTGTTCGACGTTTCTTTGTTGTTATGGACATTGTTTTATTGTTATGGGGCAGTGGACAATCTGACGGGCTGTCTGCTGTTACACAGAAGCTTAGGCCAATTCCATTTCACCCCTTGCCCCCAACACTTAGCCCTACCCCTCAGGTCTAGTGGTAGGGTTGTCCCGATTGGTGTTGAGATGGAGGGGTAGGGCGAAGTGTTGGGCTACATGGCCCATCAAACGGAGATTTTTAAGGTGGAACGGGGAAATGAGATCATGAAGCTGGTGATTTAAAAAGCTAGCACCTCCACCAGCACCAAACAGCACCAACAACAGCTGTGATGGGATTGGGCATGGACTGGACAAGTTGCTGTATGTAGCTACATCAGTGTTCAGACACTCTTTGGTGGACCAGATTCGGTAGATGCCTTCCCTGGCACAGTTCCGAGGAGAATTCCCTGTAGGCTGGGATTGTATCCACTGCTGGTAGACCCGTATGACCGTACGCTTCCATACACCTGCAGATTCAGCTACTTCCTTCACACTATGGACTTTGGCCACGCCCACATGCAGTCCCTTCTTTTAGCCAATCATTAACATCTGCTCTGGAGCCATTTTCCACACATGGAACGAGACATTCCCTGCACTGTGGCACCTCTTCCCAATCTATGGATCCCATCACTCATACCCCGCAGAGATGTATAGCCCCATCATCCTCGTGCAGCGCCATCTGCAGGAGCCTGAAGGTACTACCACAGGCAAGGTGACCCATTTAATGTCCAGTGAGCTCAGACTTTTATGCTTTTATGATTCTCAGAATTCATCAGTCTTCCAAACAGACTAGAGTGTTTGCTCACTCGATGCCACATCCTAAATTAACATAAAGCTAATGCTAATCAGTCAAGACAATGCTAGATGCTAGCTGACAGGAGACACTCAATCCAGCATTAAGGGATCCATTCACACCAGCACAACAGACCACCACCACGTCAGTGTCACTGCAGTGCTGAGAATGATCCACCACCCACATCATACCTGCTCTGTGGTGGTCCTGTGGGGGTCCTGACCATTGAAGAACAGGGTAATACAGTATACAGAGAAACAGATGGACTCCAGTCTGGACCTGTACACCTACAGAGTGTCCTGTATGGTCAGTGGAGCTGATTAGATGGACAGTGAGTGTAGATACGGGGAGGTTTCGAGGTAATGAAGAAGCCAGTCAGTGTATGTTTAACAGAAACCTCCAACACCTGATTCCACCCTTCCAGTCTCAAACCCAACCAGTTACAAATGGACTGAATGCATTTGTGGGCGGGGCCTGGATAGACCAATTGGATACCACAGCTGGCTGTGCTAGCCACTGGTACTCACCGGTCCCCTTTCGATCGTCGTTTCTGGGCACTTTTGGGTCTTTTCTCGCTGCCCGTGCATGGTGCCCCACCAGGGCCCGTTACCCGCAGAGACTCCAAACCCTTCGAGGACTTCTTAAAGGTGAACTCCACCGGCTCTCCTTCTTTCAGACTGCGGAAACCCTCCATGTGAAGCTTGCTCTGTTAGAAAAGAAAACACGTCTGAAGTCACAGGCTCCTAGTGAAACTTTAGTTCAGTGGCACAGCTTTAGAATGAGGCTTCCTTTAAAAAGCACTGATGAACGGTTAGCCTGAGGTCTCACAGTATAGAGGAATTTGGGTTAACTTCAGCTCACTGTTGCCCTGTTTGCCATATTTGTATGTTCTAGATGATTATTAATGGTTTTATGGGGTTTATTATCTTATAAATAGACTTTAATTAGCTGATTTACAAACTCTCCATAAATGCTTTATAAGGGTAGTTTTATTCTGAAATGTATTTTTGGTGATTTGAATGGTTTGCAACATCAAATGATTAAATTAAAGAGCACATACATATAAACAAATCAGTAAACATGTAAACATTTCCATTCCATTATAAAATGTAGGTCTGATTGTGAGAATGTAAGGATTAAGTCTTATATTAAAAAATTAGAAGTTAAAAATTAAGAACATTCAGTAAGTCCATTCCATGTATCAGCTCTGTTGTGTTGGTTCGTTTTAGAACATTGTGTGAGGTAGATCTTTTTTTCTGAACCTGTCCTCACACTCTGAACACCTACCCTTACCAAACATGAACAATGCAAACCAAGCATACCATGCCAAAAACATTCCACACCAAGAACATCCAAACCATACCAAAGCTTGCCAAACCATACCCCATAGCAACCAGACCATACCAAAACCTACCAAACCATACCCCATTACAACCAGACCATACCAAAACCTACCAAACCATACCCCATTACAACCAGACCATACCAAAACCTACCATACATACCTAAAAACAACCAGACCATACCCCATTACAACCAGACCATACCAAAACCTACCAAACCATACCCCATAACAACCAGACCATACCAAAACCTACCAAACCATACCCCATAACAACCAGACCATACCAAAACCTACCAAACCATACCCCATAACAACCAGACCATACCAAAACCTACCAAACCATACCCCATAACAACCAGACCATACCAAAACCTACCAAACCATACCCCATAACAACCAGACCATACCAAAACCTACCAAACCATACCCCATAACAACCAGACCATACCAAAACCTACCAAACCATACCCCATAACAACAAGACCATACCAAAACCTACCAAACCATACCTAAAAACAATCAGTCCATACCTAAACCAACCAGACCATACCAAAACCTACCAAACATACCGAAACCTACTAAACCACACCTAAAACAACCAGACCATACCAAAACCTACCAAACATACTGAAACCTACTAAACCACACCTAAAACAACCAAACCATACCAAAACCTACCAAACATACCGAAACCTACCAAACCATACCTAAAACAACCAGACCATACCAAAACCTACCATACATACCTAAAAACAACCAGACCATACCCCATTACAACCAGACCATACCAAAACCTACCAAACCATACCCCATAACAACCAGGCCATACCAAAACCTACAAACCCATACCCCATAACAACCAGACCATACCGAAACCTACCAAACCATACCTAAAAACAACCAGACCATACCAAAACCTACCAAACCATACCTAAAAACAACCAGACCATACCTAAACCAACCAGTCCATACCTAAACCTACCAAACCTACCAAAAATACCGAAACCTACCAAACCTACCAAAACCTACCAGACCATACCAAAACCTACCAAACATACTGAAACCTACTAAACCACACCTAAAACAACCGAACCATACCAAAACCTACCAAACATACCGAAACCTACCAAACCATACCTAAAACAACCAGACCATACCGAAACCTACCAAACCATACCTAAAACAACCAGACCATACCAAAACCTACCAAACCATACCTAAAAACAAAAGAACCACCCAGAACAACCAAACAAAAACATCCTAGAACCACGTCTTAGAAGGTGGTTCAGCCTTTTCTCCAACCCAAACACATTCAGTGGTGTTGAGGTTCTGGAGTAGACAGTTCTGAGAACACCAGCAGCTTCTTTGTTGGATGTGTGTGCCTCCTTTTCTCAGTGAGGAGCTTCTTGAACACCTCCTTTCTGACCTCCACAGTGTTGAGGTGTCTTCTCACAGTGGAAGGATGAACCGAAACACCTGTGAGGGTGGAGCTTGATGGTTTTTTCCCTCTCAAAGGTAAAGGTGCTGTATATATCGGATGTGGGCAGTGTTGGTGGGTGTACCAGGTCTTCCAGGTGGTTGTTAGGAGCCATATTTTAGACATGCCTCCTGAATGCAAGGTATGTACTTGTCCTTTGTGCTTTCTCCTCTCCAGAGTACCTTACGACTAGACTCAGGATGGAGATGAGAACCCAGTGAGACACTGCAAAACAACTCCATCTGGTAGAATATCCATCCAACCATCAGTGGCAAGGGGATATTGGAGGGGCAGGAGGGGGAAGTGTGCATTCCTGAGATGGTTGCTCTACAGGCGCGTGGAGAGGGGGCTAGAGAAGGGCTCTACCTTGAAAACCAACACCCAGAGGACTCTCAGAGAAGACCATATTTCTGGTGACCTTGTTGTTCTCCTACGTTCTGGGCGAAAGCTCCTGCGATGAAAGGAACTTCAGGAACCACTGGCTACAGGAGTAACAGCGACAGGCCACTCTCGGGCCCCCCGTTCACTCACACACCAGCAAACAACCCCATAACCCACGTGGCTGCTACAAACATCAACTCTCTCAGATCAACAAGGTAGACCCTCATCCGGACGCAGGAGGGTGGGGAGCTTGTGGTGGGTCATTTTACGGCCCTCGAATGCCATCAGGCTTAACCCGGACACCTCTCTCACAAGAAGAGACCCCCCCCAATCTTTTGAAGTGAGGGCAGTGGGAAAGGAATTCAATCCTGATTGCCTGACAACCTCTACATTCCTCCTTCCCAACCCCCCACCAAGGCTTCCTGGAACTATCCCGCCATCCCTTCATCCCCTGACCTCTTCCACCAGCCCCCTCCTCTTTTACTACGGAGGACTTTTTATGAATGAGTCCAGCTAACAAGGCCTCTCCCTTTCCCTCCATAAACCCTTCCACCTCCCCTCCTCCCTGATCCCTCTCCTGCTCTTTCTGTCTCCATCGGCATGTTCCAAAGTCCACCCTTGTGGTCTGGGGTCTTGCTTAAGTGCATGCCTTGGTAGGGTTTTAGCGTACGGATGCACTCGTTAAGGCCACCCATATCTCACCTTTTATGGGACAGCTCTTAAAGGGGAGGGGTTTCTCCTTGGATGTAGGGTCGGAGGAAATGGTGATGATGTTCAGCTCCTATGTTTTGGAAAGTTAGCGTCGTGAGAACTTCCGTAACTTTGGTTAAACTAAAGGGTGCCTTTGGAACGATGCTGTAGATGGTACATCACCAGAAGGGAACCCTCAGGGCTTCTCGGGCCAGTCATCAGGCTTGTTGTATTTCTAACACTGTATTAACGCTCTCATTTCAGTGTTGGTTAGAAATATAAGGGCCATATTCCTGGCATGCTCAATGGGAAATTATCCAATCAGGATTGTCCTCTCTGTGGTATGCATGTACCTACAGTCCAGCGAGTTCTCCCATTGGTTAGGACTTCAGGAGCTGGACAGAAG
Organism: Prochilodus magdalenae; assembly: GCA_024036415.1. Taxonomy (NCBI): domain Eukaryota; kingdom Metazoa; phylum Chordata; class Actinopteri; order Characiformes; family Prochilodontidae; genus Prochilodus; species Prochilodus magdalenae. The sequence continues at coordinate 9,276 of JAMWET010003726.1, read as the reverse complement.
GCCTTATACTGAGTTCATATGTTTGCAGTAGACAGACTATCTATCTATCTATCTATCTATCTATCTATCTATCTATCTATCTGAAATTAGATAAGTAACATCAGGACAAGAATTTAAAAACTAGCTAAAAACATTTATTATAAATAATTATATAATATAATTATCATTATATTTATATTTTCATGTTATTTTAATTTTCAATCAAATTATTTTAGTACTTCATAGCTACAACTCTGTGACGGTCTCCATTGTTTATATTCGTTTTACTACATTTTAATTTTAATTTTACAGGCTTATATTATAACTAGGTATTTCTGATTTTATTTTTATTGCTAATATTATACATTTCTTATTATTTTTATTTATTTATCTTACTTTCACCCTTAATTTCTGACTCTTTGAATTATGTTTATATTGCCAGTTTATTAAATTTTATTTTGGGTACACTATTTACCCTCTGTAAAGCATTTTGAGCTGCATTTATGTATGAAAGGTGCTACACAAATAATGATGATGTTGGTTATTATTATTATTGATCAATGAAAGCCCATCTTTAACAGTCATGGTTTGCCAGTGTATGTTATTCTATGATTTCTTGAGCATATCTACCCACTGACCAACTGCATACGTCATTATAATTAGTCCTGGATTTATTATAGCGCAATATATTAAATTAACATGTTAAGCATTAAATATATATAAAATGTTAAATATCAGTGTCAATAATTTTTATTGGACTACTGTTTTTTTTTTTTGTCTCCTCCAACATTTCAAAGCTCAGAAAAATGAAATATAGGTATATATGGTATGTGGAGGATTGTCTTGTATAAGCTGAAGAGCCTCCTCTCCAGGTCTAATAGTGGTCCAGGGAGTTAACAGGCTAATCGGTTCATCTAATGAGACTTCAGAAAATCAAAGAACACGCAAACTCAGGTGAGGACTTCAGTCGAGCCCACAACCCTCCTCGTCTACCATAATGTCAGCCTTGTTCCATCCCCTTCCTTCTATTTCCCAATATCTCCTCCCGTTCCTCTCTGTCGGACACGCGAGGATCACATACACGCTCTCTTCATTCACTCGTCTACTGCTCAGTAACAGATCACAGCCGGCAGGATTTCCTCTCTTCAGCCTGACAATGGCGGCCATTGTGTCCCCCAGGAAGGACCCGACTCCGAGCGTGATCGATAATCATCCCACAACCATCGTGAGAAGGGCTTCTCCGAGATCCTCCGAAAAAGGACCAAGCACTCTCCAGAGTTTACTTCCTACGCTAGCCCAAAATACTCCCATCTAACCCCTCGGTAAAGGACGGGTCACCGTCTGGCCAGCAAACTGCTGATTCATGGGTAGGGCAGGCAGCAGGCTTGACGCAGCCACGGGCCCTCAATGCATATGCTGATTTCAACTGAAAGGAAACAAAGGGCTCAATGGACACCCAGCACACGGACCCACACAGCAGCGGTGGAGAGGGGCGTTTGAAATGGACAGCGTCTTTTCACATGTATACAAACCGCAGGGAGAGATAAGGAGCGGCCAAAACCATCAGGTCTACACTGAAAACCACACACTAACATTTACATTCAGCACTGAGCACTAGGAACGGAGCAATACATTCACAATGCGTGACCATGTTCAGTAAACACAATGTTAACATAAAGTATCTATCTATCTATCTATCATATATACACTGAGTGTATAAATTGTCTAGGTTGTAATGTATGTATATATAAACCCTGTATGGCACCATCTGTTTTTAGGAGAGCAGATCAGATGGTGCCATGTCCTCACGCCTCACTCCAGTGTGTGATCGTGTAGTGAAGAGAACGCTCTCTATAAGACTAAGTGTGATTTCTGAGTCCCACCACCAGATCAGGCTTCCTGGGGGTAACCAAAACCATCTCACCCAGAGAGGAGAACGTATCACCCGGGAGATGTTCTATTCTCAGGATGGCCTGGAGTCTGCAGGCAGCGGCTGATTTATCCGGTCCACAGCGACTGGACCCTACCTGGTTCTCCTCCTCTACAGGGTCTCTATCACTGAAGACGTGCTAATCTGATATCAGTCTAGATATCGGCTTTGAGAAAATGCTCCTCAGCATCAACCTTAAGAACGAAGAATGAAGGAGGTTCTCAAGAATGATGCTGAGGAGCATTTTCTCAAAGCCGATATCTAGACTGATATTCTAGAACGGTTGTTCTAAAACATTTAGTGTTTGGTAGTGACATGAAATGGTGGGGCGGCATTTTCAACTGTACTTTATAAGAGCTATCACGGGTTCTTCTGTAATGAGGGTGGTTCTTTTTAGACCCATGAATTATAGATCACAGTTTTCCAGTGGTTCTCCAGATTGATTGAGAATCTGTTCTGTATAGAAGCTTTTGGGAAATGGTTCCATGTAGCACCACATATGTATGTATATACATTTATACAACTAGATTATATATTTATAAACAGTATATGAAGTATACAGTTAATATAAGAAATAGAAACTTTGAGATATATATATATATATATATATAAAAAATAAATGGTGAGGGTGAGGGTAAGGGAGTGATGGTGAGGGTAAGGGAGTGAGGGTAAGGGAGTGATGGTGAGGGTAAGGGAGTGATGGTGAGGGTAAGGGAGTGATGGTGAGGGTAAGGGTGTGGGGATTGTCCAACCTGGTAGCTAAAGAACGGTGGATGGGTGATGGTTTAATAAACTAGGGAGGCACAGATACAGATTAGTTTTTTAAGCAGAACAGTATCTTAATCAAACATCCCTTTACATCATTACATTATCAGTCATAAGTTTAGGTACACCCCTCTAACTGGATGTAGCTGGTGATCTTATAGACTCTACAGTGGTACACTGAACAGCTCCACCTGCTGAGAGTCTGAACCAGTCCATATCCTGATACACCACATCTACTCCTGATGTAGACAGTATGGTACTCCTCCATATCTCCACCTCTAATATATATTTAGTGGTGTAAAAACTTTGATCTCTTTTTCTGCACAGTGTAAAAGCTCTAGCTCTCCTTTCAGGTTAGTGAATATTCATGATGGACCGACCAATAGAATTGCTCCAAACCTGCTTAGTAATAAACCTTGTTCTATCAGCTCCACTGCAGGGTAAGGAAGCTGCTCCATCCTCCTGTACAGATACACTCTGGAGGGGTTTAAGGTGGACTGGATAATTCCATGAGGGCTGGTGTATAGTTTGGGGTCTTAAAGATACACATAAGGAGAACCTGCTATGAGGAGAACCTGTTATGAGGAACCGTGTCTGAACCTTTGACTGATACTGGTACTGAAAATGGGGTCATATGGCTAGCAAAGCCACACCACGGTGGTCCCCAGTCCTGCAACTGGTGCTCTGCTGTCCTGGAGAGATTCTAGGTGTGTGTGGGTTCTCAGGTACGAGGTGTGAAATACTGATAAGGCTATTCAGGTATTGTTTTCAGTAGCTATCACAGTAGGACAGGGGTTCTGCATAGAACCATGGACACTTAAAGAGCATCTGCATGCTTAGATGGTTCTCTGCATGGTGAAATGGTACTAGAATGGTAGTAATGGGCCATGTGCTGTATTTTGCTCTATACAGAACCTTTTCATGAAAAAAGGGGTCCTGTAACAACAGAAGAACCATGCTGGTGCTATATAGAACCATTTACAATGCATTCTCCAAAGGTTCCTCACACCCACCAATCGTTTCCCAAACCTTAGGGCCCTTAATGGAAACAAATGTGGTTCTTTCATAGCATCACTTAGTGAAGCCCTGTTGGTCAACCTCGGAATGTGGACCATTTGGGAACAACTTGAGAACCAAATGTGGTTCATCTACGGGATCACTACAAAGGCCCGTTATAGAACCATCTAGGTTTTTAGGAGCGCAGGTCGGGTGGTGATGTGTCTTCATGTCTCACTGGGTGTGATACCTGAGTCCCACCATCAGATCAGGGAACCAAAGAAATCTCACCCAGAGAGGAGAACGTATCACCTGGGAGATGTTCTATTCTCAGGATGGCTTGGAGTCTGCGGGCAGTGGCTGATTTATCCGTCCACAGCGACTGGACACTACCTGGTTCTCCTCCTCTACAGGGTCTCTACTACTGAAGAAGTGCTAATCTGTGGAGAACCTCCTTCATGTTCTGGAGGAGGTTCTTAGAGTTGATGCTGAGAAGCATTTGCTCAACCTCAGCAAAGCCGATATCTAGAACTGTTGTTCTAAAACATTGGGGATGGTTCTTATTAGACCCCTGAATTATATATCATAGTTTTCCAATGGTTCTCCAGATTAATGGAGAATCTGTTCTATGTAGAAGCATTTGGAAAATGGTTCCATATAGCACCACAAAGGGTTCTGGTATTGCTCTGAGCTTGACATCATAGCTGTAGAAGAACCCTTCTGTGGTATGCTATGTGTTAAACCATACAGACCACAGTCTGAGGAGCCATTGTACTAAGCAGAGAACCATTTTAGCATGAAAGAGTTCTAGATAGAACATACAGTTCTAAATAGAACCATTACATTTACTACAGAACCGCTGAAGAACCTGTTTTAGGTATGTATGTGTGGAGTGCATGATGAGGAAATTCTGGTTAGTGTAAAGTGGTGGTCCTTTCCTTTACTAAAGAACCATCTTATGTAAGAGCACCGCACGGTTCCTGACAATGTTCTAACAGATAAATCTCTAAACCAAGCAGCCTGGGGACATGTCTGTTAGTCCATCGATCAAGACATGTCTATTGGAGTGCGGCATGAAGACACATCAGCACCCGCCCTGCAGACACAGAGGAATATGTCCTGTCTCTAGAACACCAGAGCAGCACATCAGCTCTGAACGCAAGCTAGTGGTCAGCTTCCTGCTCTAGCTGAATGTACAGGGCACTGTGTTAAGGCACGACACCTGAGCTGTGTTCAGTGCATGGTTAAAAGGTTCTACAGAGTGATGGAGAACGTGCAGCACAGTCAGATAGAAATGAGTGGAGGGGCGTGGCTTCCACTATAATAATGCTGTTATGTTTATGATAGTGTGGAGAAGATCTCAGCCTTAAACTCCATTCATGGTGGAGGGATACATGCTGCAGGGCGCTGTGAGGTCAAATAGTCCCCCAAAGGAACACCTCACACCAAACCCTCTCTCCCTCACTCTGTACACACCTCACACCAAACCCTCTCTCCCTCACTCTGTACACACCTCACACCAAACCCTCTCTCACTCACTCTGTACACACCTCACACCAAACCCTCTCTCCCTCACTCTGTACACACTTCACACCAAACCCGCTCTCCCTCACTCTGTACACACCTCACACCAAACCCTCTCTCCCTCACTCTGTACACACCTCACACCAAACCCTCTCTCCCTCACTCTGTACACACCTCTCACAAAACCCTCTCTCACTCACTCTGTACACACCTTACACCAAACCCGCTCTCACTCACTCTGTACACCTCCACCAACCCCTCTCCCAACTCACTCCATGTACACACCTCACAACCAAAACCCCTCTCCTCACTCACATCTGTACACACCTCACACCCACAAACCCTCACTCTCCCTCACTCTGTACCACACACCTCACACCAAACCCTCTCTCCCTCACTCTGTACACACCTCACACCAAACCCTCTCTCCCTCACTCTGTACACACCTCACACCAAACCCTCTCCTCGCCTCACTCAACTATGCTGTACCACCTCACACCAAACCCCTCTCTCCCTCACTCTGTACACACCTCACACCTAAACCCTCTCTCCCTCACTCTGTACACACCTCACACCAAACCCTCTCTCACTCACTCTGTACACACCTCACACCAAACCCCTGCTCTCCCTCACTCTGTACACACCTGTCACACTGCAAACCAAACCCGCTCTCCCTCACTCTGTACTCACCTCACACCAAACCCGCTCTCGCTCTCAATCCTGTACACACCTCACTCTGTACACACCTCACACCAAACCCTCTCTCACTTCAGCTCTGTACACAACCTCACACCCCAAACCCGCTCGCCTCACTCCGCTCTGTACACACCTCACACCAAACCCTCTCTCACTCACACTCTGTACACAACTCACACCAAACCCTCTCTCCCTCACTCTGTACACACCTCACACCAAACCCTCTCTCACTCACTCTGTACACACCTCACACCAAACCCCCTCTCCCTCACTCTGTACACACCTCACACCAAACCCTCTCTCACTCACTCTGTACACACCTCACACCAAACCCTCTCTCACTCACTCTGTACACACCTCACACCAAACCCTCTCTCCCTCACTCTGTACACACCTCACACCAAACCCTGGCTCTGAATGTTTCTCCTCCTGCCAGCAGGTTAGGCCCACGTGCACGAGCATGCGTTAGCACTGCGTGGAGAGCGTGCGTGCATTTACCCCGTTTAAACCCCCTGCAGGGTCTGAGTAAGCGAACCCCACTGACCGCAAATGACGCCCCGGAACCGGCGCTCGCGAAAAATCGTTCGGACAACGTGCGTCACGAAAGTTGTCCGGTGAACAGCCGGAGGGCCGCGCGCGAGGCCCGAAACGGGACTCACCTGATGGACGAAGACGTCGACGGGCGGCTCAAGCGCGGCGCCCTCCCTGCTGGTCATGGACAGGAAGCCGAAGCCCATGCGTACGTTGAACCACTTGCACACGCCGCTGCCGCTGAACGAGCTCGTGCCGTCCTCCGAACCCGCCGCTTCCTCGTCCTCGGTCCGCGCGCAGCCTCCTTAAAGCAGAACAGACAGAAGTAATGGAGCGGGCTTTGCGCCGCGGCTCT